>PVHP010032830.1:0-20053 GCA_004024765.1 Zapus hudsonius | reverse complement strand
GGAGATGCCATTCTGTCCATCCTGGCACAATTCTCTACCATCCAAGATAGCCACCAGTGACACACCCAGAAGGATTGTCCTATTTTCTCCTCAGCTCAGCCTCCCTGGGTCAGCCGGAGTCCACAAACCAATCAGATCTTGGCCCTTCCTGGGTCAGCTCCTTGAGTCTATGAGCCAATGGGGTCTCTCTTTACACCCTGAGCCTGATGACAGGGATGCTCTAAGAGTTTTCTCCCAGGTGATTCTATATTAACCATCACGCCCCACTGATTGAGACGGGAACACCAGGAGTTAGGGTGAGGCAGGAAGGTCTTTTCAGCCTGTGAGAGGAATGTATGCCTGCCTAACACCTTCTACTTCTACTTTCCAGTCTTGTGAGACAATGGAGTGCTATTTAAGGCACCCACTTTATAGTACTTTGTAATAGTAAACAATGATAGCTATGCCAATGTGATGGTTTGAATCAGGTGACCCCCATAAACTCATGTGTTCTAAGTGCTAGCTCCCCAGCTAGTGTCAATTTGGGAATTGGAGCCTTCCTGCAGGAGGTGTGTTATTGGGAGGGAGGGTGTCTGGATTATGGGTGTTATATCCTGCTTCCCCTTGCCAGTGTTTGGCACACTTTACTGCTGCTGTTGGCCAGGAGGTGATGTCCAGGCTCTGCTCATGCCATCCTGTTCCCTGTCATCATAGAGCTTGCCCTCAGGAGTGTAAGCCAAATAAATCCTTTCTTCCCACAGGCTGCTTTTGGGAAGGTAACTGTAATAGCTATCATTATTGCTAAGTGGTTAAACAGGGATTGAAAACCAGCATAAGTTTGTATGCTTCTTATGGAAGCTCACCCTCTGGAGATTCCGTGGCCTCTCTAGGATGCTGATTGTAGAGAGTGAGCTATTGGATGAACTTTAGATTCAATTATCCACATTCTTCTCATGACAGTATGAGACAAGGCCATGAGTATCTCCTGCCTGAGGTGCCAGGTGAATTTTGGATGAAGTTTACACAAGTCACAAAATGTCCTGTTCTTTCCCTTCTATCTCACAGTTCTCAGCAGCTTCACGCCAACTCCTACCACCCTAATAAGACACATGGCTTGTCACAGTCTCCTTTAAATGCAAGGAATGACCCAGGGACAGACCCTGCTCAACTCAGGCCTATATCAATAGGAGGGGGATTCTGCAAGTGGGATGAGGAGAAAAATGGTACTCAGACCTGATTAGAGAGAACAGTGGGAGGAAAGGATACAGAAATAGATGAAGGGATGAAATAAAAGAGAAAGAAGCAAACCAAGGAAGGGAGAGGTGCCGTTACGTTTTCTCTGGGCATTATTGGTTCTGAATATGCCACCTTCATTCTGAAAGTGAAGGCAACTTGCGATGGCAGAGATACTTAGAAACAAACTGAACGCTTGATGAAAGCATTGACCTGTTTAATCAACCAATTTTGAAGTCTTGACATGACATTCTCTTGGATATTTTCTACTACATGAGCCTATAAATTCTCTTGATTACTGGAGCCGGTTTGAATCAGTGGCTACATGTGACAACATAAAAGCATCCTAATAGATAAAACAAAATACATTTTAAAAATGAAATTGACAATATTAAAAGCTAAAATGTGTTATCTTGCTTTGCCACTTGCTGAGAGCCTGTTCGATGCTGGTAGATAATCTTTATAAATTTAGTTTGCAGTCCATTATTATACTTTGAAAAGTCACCATATTTACTTAACAACTCACGTATGTTGGGTAATTAGATTATTTCCATTATTCATGATTACACATATCATTGAGGTCAGTATATGTAAGCCATCCTAATTCTTTGGTTCCTTAGGAAAGATAGAGCCTTAGAATTAATAGTTTAAAAAGAGAAAAAGAGGCCAAGCATGGTGGCACATGCCTTTAACCCAAGCTCTCTGGAGGCAGAGATAGGAGGATTGCCATGAGTTTGAGGCCAGCCTGAGACTACATAGTGAATTCCAGAATTCCAGGTTGGACTGGGCTAGAGTGAGACTCTACCTTGAAACCCCCCCCCCAAAAAAAAGAGATTTTTTTCAGAGACTCTTAATATTTCCAAATTGCTTTCTAGAAAGACTTAATGAATTTATTTCCCGGTAGCAGTACATAAGAAAATATATCCCACCACAATGTCAACCACAAATAACCGAATGCATCTTGGTCCCCACTGAAATGCTGCCATCCCTCCTCATGGTGGGTTTCCCTTCATTTACTGGTCCATGCACTTATCTTCAACAAACAGCTCATTCATGTTCTTACTAAATTTTTAATTGAGTGGTTTTATTTTTTTTTATATTTCCCTGCAGACTTGTGACTCCAGGACTCATATTTGCCTAATGGATGTAATAAAATGTAAGTTCGTAATTTATTTTGGCCCTCCAAATAATGTCGCTGGGTAGGCTCGATTAAATTCATCTTACAGAGAAAATGAAGGCCCAGAGGTCAAGTGACTCTGTCGTCTTCATCAGGTGTGTTTCAAGTTCAAGTACAGGTACACTCACAAGCACCCACTTAACCTTTCCATGTGGGGTGACCCAGCTGTCCCCTAGACTCTCTCTTGTTCCAGTGGATGAACCTTTCTATCTGGGGACTCATCTGCTCTTCCATGCAAAGGGATATTCATATTTCATCTTAGAAAAAGATAACATATATATTTCTTCTGATGACATGTATATCCTCAGCTCCAAGGGAGGACCCTATTTGCGACCATCAGATGCATCCCTCTCATGACTGTTAAGTTTTCTTGTCATCTTAATCATATGAAAAATCAGATGAGAGACATACCTCTTGGGTGAATCTGTGAGGGTGTTTCCAGGAAGGATTACTGAGGGAGGAAGGCCTTCTTCCAGAATGGATGGCCCTTCTAGAATGGACTATATAAAAAGCTCTGAGAGAACACAGCCCTTTCTCCTGGCTGGCTGTGCTATTGGCTGGGCATGCATCTCTCTTGTTTAAGCTGTCCTTCAAGGACTCTGGAATCAAGTGGACTCTTCAGTTATCTCCAGGCCTCCAGCGTCAGCTTGGAACTCCTGAGGCATCTAGCCTTATGGACTGAGCACCTACCTACCAGGTTCCTGGATGCTTGAGCCTGCAGACAGCTACTGTCAGACTGCCCAGCTTATGTCCTGTAAACTAATCCAATCAATACCCTTTATATGTACGTATTCATTCTGTCAGATCTATTCCTCTAGAGTACCCTGACTAATACACCCTCCCCCATGTGCAAACTGTAAGCAGTCCATCCAGGTGTTCCTGGTCCTGCACTATCTGCTTCTTGCTTGTTAGCAAACACAGGGTTAATTGCATCCCTGGGTTGATTGACAGATGATAAAAGCAAGCAGCAAGCTCCTGTTTGCAGCTGAGGAAACCAGTGGAGAGTACCAGGGTAGAGAGCTGTAGAGGGAGGGGCTTGCAGCTTCATGTGGGAACTTCCAGGGAGGGCTGGAGAGGTGGCTTAGAGGCAGAGCAGCTACCTAGCATGTACAAGGCCTTGGTTTCTATTCCCAGAACCTACATGCACATGCATTGCGTGCACATGCACACACACACACACACACACACACACACACACACACAAACACACAGATCTACCAAGGATTTATTTGGAATATCATACTTGGGCTACACCCCAAATCAAATAAATGAAATCTCTTGGGTGACACCCAGGCATCAGTACTGTTTTTAATTCCCTAAGCAATTCCACCCTACAACCAAGTTTGAGCACTAGTGCAATGGAATTACGCTTGGAATTTTCTCTTGAAAATGAAACTTTGTGTGCCATAGGCCCAAGGTACAGCCATAGACTTCTTGTGCTCACCACAACCTGTGTCCACCCAAAGAGGAGAAAAGGAATAAATCATTGTGTGTGTGTGTGTGTGTGTGTGTGTGTGTGTGTGTGTGTGTGTTCTACAAATACCGGACAACAAATGACATGGAGGAGATGTATTGCTGTGGGCCTGTGGTGTGGCAGAGCATGTGAAGATCCTCATCTAGGAAGCAAACAGAGGAACAGGGACAGGGACAACACCCCCAGAATCTACCACCTCCTCTTCAAGTAAACCCCATCTTCTTCTATTCACCACTCCCCATAATCCCATGATACTTTTTATCTACCAAAACATTGCTCTATAACTGGACATATAAGCAAGTTTGACTTGTTGCACATATCTCAATAAAACTGGAAAAAAATAAACCAGGATACAGGTGTGGTAGTTTGAATAATGTCCCCCAATAGAATTTATTATAATTGTGTTTATTAAATTATTAATTGTCTCCAGGCTTCTGGCTGGAGGAAGTGTCACTTTGGCCTAGCCTCCTGAGGACTGGCCCTTTCTAATTTGGATGCAAAATACTAGGGATAGATATGCAAAAGAAGAGCCAGAACCCGGTCTGGCAGTTCTGCATTTTTGTGAATTACAGTGTGACAATGTGCTTGCTTGCTTGCTTGCTTCTGGAGGTGCTGTTTCTCTCTCTCTACTTGCTTCTGTAAAAGGAAGTCAGCCTTTTTTCCTTAACTTCCCCTGGGTCTGTTCAATAAATACTTTCCTCACCCAAATTGTGCCTGGTTTGGAGATTCATCCTAGCGGCCTGTGACTGACTACGACAATAGGCATAAAAATAAACTATCTCCTCTTATTTTAGTGACACATGGTATGATCATTTCATTGGCCTCTGAGCAAACTCATGCACTGAAAAGGCCAGTCCACTACCTACAAGGAAGGCATCAAACATCAAGATAGGTGGGTGGTGATGCTTGTGTTTTTAATAAGAACCATCTCTTGGCCATGAGATAGATGGAGGATTGCAGGTGAGCAGAGCCCAAAGACGCTCTGTGAACATGAGGATGTTGGACATGTCCCAAACCCTGCTCTTGTCACATCACTGTGAGGACAACCCCTCAGGGACTAAGCAAAACAGAAAGAGTGTTGCAGTCAGCTTTCTGGTTGCTGTGACAAAGAACCTGACCAAAAGCAGCCTATGGAGGAATGGGTTTATATTGGCTTATAGACTTGAGGGGAGACTCCATCATGGCAGGGGAAACAATGGCATAAGCAGAAGGTGGACATCCCCTGCGCCACAGCACTACAAACAGTGACAGGAAAGTGTCCCAAACACTGCCAAGGGGAAGCTGACTTATAACACTCATAACCCCGTCCTCAACTACATGGCTCCAACAAGGTTCCAGTTTCAAAACTGTCATCAGCTGGGAACCAAGCAGTCAGAAAACATTAAGTTTATGGGGGCCTGACAAGTCCCAATGTTAATATGGAGCAGTCCAAGCCCCAAAGATGCTCAGAGAATGAGCTGAGATGCCTTGAGACATAGCCTTGGCCAGAGATAGGCTGTAACTCAGACGATCCGAAAGCAGAGCAACGCTCAGATGCAAACATTGACAAGTAAGTGGAGTTTATGGGGAGCAGAGACACAGGCATGTGTGAGAGGTTGAGAGCCAGGAGCGGACAAGGGTTACTAGTTCTGATCTATAGTAAAGAGCGCGAGGCAGCTGTGAGCATCAAAACCCGGGGCTGGGTGATGGTGGGTCACTTCTACCTTCCCGTTCTCCCCTGCACAGCTTCTGAAACCTGAGCAGATCTGGCAAATGTGCCTTGTCTTGTGTGTCAGCTCCAAACAGTCAGTCAGTAGGCACTGTTGTTGACAAAGATGAAGCCACATCTGGGCTTGTAGAAAAAAGACTCCAGTGGTGAATTAGGGACACCTGTCATGGATGTGGGTGGGGAAGAGTTACAGTCTGCATGCCTGGTCTTCTTCTCTAAAGTAGATTGCCTCGAAATTCAGATTTTAGTTCAAACGTTCTGTGATTCCATGTGACCATGACAAAAATGCAAGCTCTTTCTCACCAGGTCACATTCTCTTAAAATTGCAGTTATTACCTTCCATAATTGGTTTGGAGGGGGAAAAATATGATACAGGGAATATTTAAAAGGGAGAACATTTTGGGCTACTTTTCTTTTCCCTCAAAGCTTCTAGAAATAGGACCATTTTAGAGTGCTTAAGCTGCTATTTACATTCCTTGGAGAGAAGGCAGAAAGGAGACAGCTAGGAAAATATAGGGCAGTTGTAAATTATTTAGGATTCTGCTTTGCTTGAACTTTCCAAAAGACACTGGATACTGAGCTTTCTGCTGTATATTCCCTGCTTATTCAATAAGAAACTTAGAAGCTTAGGCTGTGAGAAGGAAGTGACCCCAGCGTGTGCTCAGAAACATCCTAAAGCTGCTGTCTGGTGATCTGTGTCTTATGGTACAGGTAATGTGACTTCCAGGAGCTGAGCTCTGCAGAGGATTAGAGGTATTAAGAATCAAGTCCCATGGGACTTAGAGGATGGTGATCTCCTAGTCTGAGAGAAGGTTTTCTTTGGGCTCAGTTCTCCTATGACCATATAGTAGAGTGTAGTGGGGTGAGCTGAGGATTAGAATTTAGATAATGCCCAGCAGAAATTCCAATGCACCTCAAAATTTAAGGGGTACCCGAATTCTTGTCTACAAACTTAAAGAATTAAAATCATAGACAACCAGATATTAAGGTATAGTGGGAGACTTTATTTAAGGGAACATGTGGAGTTACAGAGTTCTCCATTCACCAGTGTGAGGAGAACATGTGGCAGAGGTTTTAGTCAAAATTTATACAGTTTGATTAAACAGGCAGGAAAGAGAAAGATAATGGAGGGCTCCCATCATGAGAGAAAGTCCCTGTAGGAGATCTTGAGTCCCCTTCACCCCAGCCTAAGGGCCGGGGTGAGGGGCCTTACCTGGAAAATGAAAGTCCTCCTTCTAGGATACCATGTGGAAGAAGAGACTGGCCTTTGTTCTAGGGAAGCTTTTAAAACTTCCCCTAGGTAAGTCAGAGAGACAGCTGATTGGTCTATATCTGACCAATCAGCTTTTGCATCAAGGTTTGGGCTTTGGCTAGAGACACCTCCCACTCAAGGGGAGGGAGTTTATGGAGCTTGCCTGAGCTGTCACAAAAGGAAACTCTTTAACAGGATGTTCTGGGCGGGGATATTTAGACCTTAAATGATTCATAAATATGTTTTTTTTTCCTGCCTCTTTCACTGCTTCCCTGGAAGATGCCCTGGTCACCTTTCACCTAGATTCTTCCAGGTCGCATGTCTCCTCTCTTTACCACTTCTCTGATCCTTTGGAAAATCCTCAACATCACAGCCTGCTTGATGTTTTCAGAATATATTACTGTGTTGTGCTGAGTCCATCCTCCTAGATAGCGCCTTTATCTTTAGATGAAATCCAAACATCTCACTTCACACCTCCATTTAATCTGTTAGGAATGCCCACCCAGCTGACCATCCCCTCCACACTGTGCAGCTTCTCACCTTAGCCTATGCTCCTGCTGCTTCACCTGGAAAGCCTGGTCCATCCCTGACTACCTGATGAACTTTCGTCATTCTGCTGCCCATTCTGCAGCCTTCTACTGTGACAGTGACCACATTTTTCCTTGATCATCTGCATGTTTCTCTTCTTCCAAACATGGGCGCTTCAAGGATCGGAACCCAGTTTTCACTATCTCTAACTTCTGCTACCCAAATGTATATCAAGTGCATAGTTGTTGACTAGAATGAATAAATGAATGGGAATGAACATGAATACAAATCAAGTGCCCACCTCATGCGAATGTGCACCAAGGAGGCTTTGGAAAGAGGAAGGGGACTATCCTGAGGAACAGGGTAGACAGGAAAGGATAAGCAGGTGGTAACCATGAACAAAGCCATATATAGGTATGGAGTGATATAATATCCATGATTTTGTATAATTAGCATTATACATTGCTTTTTCAACTTATCCAAAATGTTCAAACTCCTCCCCACAACCCACATGCATCCCAGGATAGCTATGAAGGTGACCCCAACACATATGTAGATGACAACATCCTGTCACAATGTCAAAAGGTTGGACACTCCTGTTCTATAGGATCTTGAAAGGATCAAATCAATTTGACTTGAAATTGTCATGTGATATATTAGTGACCTTCTTCCAACTCTTCGCATTTTGAATTACTGGGAAACTGATAACTCGTGAACTCATGTGTGATTGTGGTAATTACTTACTTTCTTGTTGCTGTGAACAAAACCTGAACCAGAAACAACTCAAGAAAAGAAAGGGTTTACTTTGTGCTTACAGTTTCAAGGGGAGGTTCATGGCGGGGAAGGCATGGCTACAGGAGATTGAAGCAGGGCTGGTCACATTGCAGTCAGGAAGCAGAGAGCCAACTGGAAGTGGGAGCCAGGCTATAAAACCTTAAGGCTTATCCCCAGTGACCCACTTCCTCCTTCAAGGCTCTACCTCCCAAAGGGTCCATAACCTTCCAAACAGCACTACTAGTTGGCACCAACTACTGTTCAAACACATGAGCCTGTGTGTGGTACATTTTACATTCAAACGACAACAGTTGTGGTTTTAGTGGGAGGGAGATGCATAGTCCCCATATCCTATCTGGACATTGAATTTAAGTTACAGGAACCCAGACTTTGCTCAGATCTCTCCTTTCTTTCTATTCCTTGACTAGAACTTAACTCCTCTGTGTGTATGTATGTTAGAGGTGAAACTTATGAAGCTGAGGTCTTCTCATTTACCGTTCTGCAAAGGAAATATTAATATTTCATTTTGTAAGCAAAAACTGTAACTGCACTAAGATGATAAATAGATTTATCTTGTAGAAATGCTGCCAAAAAAAATGTTTCCTTCTGCCTGGTTCTTGGTATTTTCCTGTTTCAGAAGGAAGTTAGTTTAATTAGGTGCTCTCCTCTTTGCTGGGTCTCCATCACTCATTAGTTTCCAGCTGGGTGATGCATTACTAGGGATTTTCTAATTACCTTTATTTTGCAGATATCCCTACCCGCAGGTGGCCAGTGAATGCTTACCCAAGCCAGATTGCTGATCACCACTGACCCATGACCCAGCACCTCCCATCTGCTTACTCTCTCCCTCATCCTATTAAGGAGCAAGAACAAGTCTCCCACACCCTCTAAAGAATATCACCAAGCAGGTTTTATTTAAAGGACCAGGTTATGAGAACTGAAGAAGAAACGATTCACTTTGGAACTTAACCATAAACCTAGGGTTTATGTAGAAGGTGTTCCTCTCAGATTACCCTAAGGATGTACCATCAAACCCTTCTAGCTGGTTGCTCTTGTGTGACTCAGCAGGTCATGGGCATTTTTGACAGCTAGTAAGGGAGGGTGTGTGTGTAAGCCTGTACCAACCAAGCTACAGCATCTTTGGAAGGTGAAGTGGGCACTGATTAGGATTATACCACACAAAGAAGTGTGAAATAGTACTGGTACAATCAATAACCCGATCAATAGTTGGCTTAAGCATGTTTATATCCTTCCCTTTAATAGCTGCTTTTGGTACTCAGACCTCAGTCAGCAGCCTGTGGAGACATCACCCGATTCTCATAGTGACTCTCTCATGAGAGATTAATTATCCCTTATACAACATGCTTGGGCCCAGATGCATTTCAGATTTGGAATTCTCTTCAGATTTTGTAATATTTACATATACACGGATAAGACCAACATCTAAATATGAACTCATTTATGTTTCATACACACATGGCTTAGAGGTAATTTTATACAAAGTTATTATTTTATGCAAGAAATGTTTCATGGTGTGGAATGCATCCTGGTGACACTCATAAAGTTCTAGATTTTGGAGCATTTCAGATTTAGGATTTGAGGTTTTGCAGATGAGGTATGCTCAGTCTGATTTGCTTCCATTACTTCCCAAATCCTCCCTCACGGAGGCACATATTAGCATGATTGTACACGCTGTTGTATTCTTCCCTAAGCCCATACACTGCCCAGATGTGGCAGGAAATGGGTCTTATGTCTCCCACACTAGGCACAGTTCCTGGTCTACAGTTGATGCAAGCTTGGAATGTGGGAGGGATTAGATGTTCATAACAATGCAGGAGAGATCCCCAGGTCCATGATCCCCAGTTCAGGTCTTTGTCAATGTAGAGTTTTGAGCTCTAAGTGAGACATCTCTTTCACACCCTCCAAGGCTCAGGGACCATTGTGACAGAAGTGGCAGAAAGAATGTAAGAGCCAAAGGAAAGGGAGGAGTGCTTTGCAATACTGTCTTCCAGACACAAAGTGGCTGTGGTCTTCATAACTTCATAGTGGCTGATGCTACCTACACAAGATCTGCAAATAGGAGGGAGGGAAATGATGACATCATGATAGAAAAAAAAAAGGCAAGTTGGAAAGAAGAAGGAGGGATTGGAGGGGGATTCAGAAGGGATGTGGGAGATTATGACCCTGACACATTGTCTATATGTAGCAAAGTTGTCAATAAACAGTTTAAAAATGAATTGAAAAGATGGACTCAGAAGAGGGTAAATTATGAATTATGAGATTTATTTTAGGGAGAGTTAGAATTAAGAGGGAAGGCAAGCAGAGAAGTGTAAGCCAAGAGAATTTCTTGCCCTTCCCAGCCATGCTAGGAGGGGAGACTGAGCAAATCTCCCTCACACAGGAAAGGTCTCTGTCTGGGAAGGAAGCCTCTGAGGAAGGGGCTGACACACCCCACACCCCTGTGGAAAGCAAAGCAGGAAAGCGCCCAAAACAAATTATTTGTTTCTGTACCTGAAAAGACAGTGCTCACGACATCTCAACACAGACATTTGGATCCTGATAAAGCTATCACTCAACTCCTTCACTTTCCCATTCATCCAGATAGACTTTATGGAGCGTTCTTATGCCCCAGCCATGGTCCCTCCATGTGTGATGTTGGAAGGTGTTTGGTCTCCAACCTTTGCTTCTACCTTCTCTTCAACACATCAGCTCGTACCTGTGAGTCCTGTGCCTGCTCATTCCTAAATTTTCCTTTTCCTTTGCTATTTAATTAGTCTGAAATAATATTTTGGCAAGTGTGTGTGTGTGTGTGTGTGTGTGTGTGTGTGTGGTGCATACATATGTATAAATGGCTATGCATCATTCATGCATGTGTATGTGTGCATGCATGTCGAAGCCAGAAGTTGAGTGGGGTGACTTCCTTGATCTCCCTCCTCTTTATTTACTGAGGTAGAATCTCTCCTTTAATCCCAGAGTTTGCTGATTCAGATAGTCTAGCCAACCAACTTGCCCCAGGGAGTCTGTCTCCACCTCCCAAGTGCTAAGATTAGGACTGGAGAGATAGCTCAGCGGTTAAGGCACTTGCCTCCAAGTGCTAAGATTATAGGCAGGCTACCACACCCACCCAGCATTTATGTGGGTGCTGGGGATCTGAACTTGGGTCCTCGCATTTGTTCAGTAAAAACATTATCCACTGAGCCATCTTTATAGCCTCACAAAGAACTTTTATAAAATTAATTTTGTAAGTTAGCAAATAAAGTAATGGATCTCATTTTCATACATATATATACATACACACTTAAACAACATACATACTTTGTTTTAATTTGCCCTTCCTCTTTTTCCCCACCCAACAACTGATTCCCTTATTTCCCCAAAGAGTCTCCCCTTCTGCCTTCTGCTGCTTTTTCTGCTCTAAACCCTAGGCCTATGTTCTAGCTATGAAGATTTTTTCTTTTAACTAGGCCAGTGAATTTTGATCCCGATAAGCCACAATGGGATGATATGATAGATTAAGCCTAGACGGTCACAATTAATTCCTAAACAGACTTAATTTAATTTCCCTTCCCAATAAACTCAATTTACCTCGGTGGAGGTATGACATGCTGGTTCGACACAGTGACACTGGGAACAGGCGTGTGCAGACCATAAGAAATCAAAGCAGGGTAGGCACCTCTAATTCTGCAGAATCCCCCTGTAAATTGTCCCTGATCTGTCTTTAATTGGAGAGATCATCACACCAGGAAGGCTGGTGAGGGGAGCTAGAGTTATCACTCACTGGGCACTAGAATAGCAGGAGAGAGTCTCAGCACAGGGAATCAGAGCCATTACACCTGAGTACCCTCTCTATGTCACAGTGGGTGGAATCCAGCTCTCTTACATTATACCTGAGTACTCTCTCTAGTCATGGTAGATGGAATCCAGCTCTGTTTCAATATACCTGAGTACTCTCTCTATGTCACAGTGGGTGGAATCCAACTCTCTTGCAACCATACTAAGAGAAGGTGACAGGGTTCTGAGAGACTCACTGAGGCTGCTAGCCCAGGCTGATGTGGAACTCACTCTGTAGCACAAAGCTGGCCTCAAACTCATAGTCATCCTCCTACTTCAGCCTCCCTAGTGCTGGGGTTAAAGGCATGCATGACCATGCCCAGTTCCAGACAGTGATTCTTTTTTAAGGTCATGATTCATGCAAAAACAATTTCTATTGGACAGATGTTGATTACGTATCTCTATAACATGTGGGGCACAAGATTTCTGACTTGTGATTTGAACTACTCTGAGTGTTAAGAATACAGAAAATAGTAAGACATGTTAATATATCTTAGTGCTCAAGAACTTTAGAGGTTGAAGAGCACAGACTGATGGTCCCTGTTCAGTAATGGTTGGCTAGTCACTCCTCAGACCTTTGGGGATTTGACCATTCATTTTTCACACAAGTGTTTCCACATTCTCTCTTTCTCTCTCTCTGTCTCTGTCTCTGTCTCTCTCTCTCTCCATCAGTCCTCTTCTCAAGACCTGACATGGAGATTTGATTCTGCAATTTCAATTCTTTGTTTCTGTAACCAACAAGCTGTGCATCCTTAGGCAAGCTACCTTATCTCTCTGAGCCTAAGTTTCCTCTCATTATGAGGCAGAGAATAGAACGTAGTAAATGGAAATTGTGTCAGTTACCATTTTGTTGCTATGACAGATACCTGAGAGACATAGTTTAAAGGAGGAAGGACTTACTTTGGCATACATTTCAGTTCAAGGGCATGAAGTCATTTCACTGGGCCTGAAATAAGACAGAATATCATGGCAGCAGAAGCATGTGCAGAGGCTTCTCGTGAGGGCCAAGGAGAAGGAGGAAGGGAAGAAGGGAGGAGAGAGAGGGAGACCTTTCAATGTCACACCCCAGTGACCTATTCAATCCAACCAGTCCCTACTTCCTACCTCCTTCCAACAACAAATGCCATCAAATTAAGACTCTATCAGGGCGTAATCCATGTTGGAATGCAGAGTGGAATTATTTCATCACTCCCCAAAGCCCCACCTCTGAACACTTCTGCAGTTGGGTACCAAGCTGTCAACACTTGAGCCTTTCTGAAGGATGCTTTATATGCAAACCACACTAGAGATCAAATGAAATAACCACAAACAGTGCTTTGAATCCGAATAGATCCCAGTGCCTTTCTTCTCCAGGCAATGCTGCAGTGAGAACTGCCAGGCATTCATGGCCTGCTCATGAAACCGTTTAGTTTCAGACAACTTCTAGATTCAGCAAGGAAGTCTCACCATCGGGGGCCCTGAAATGATAGCAGGAGAAAGACAGAAGACATCCTTTAATTGTTACTCTTTTGAATCAAAGAGAATTTTAATTAAAAGACTTGTAGGGAGACACCAAGTGTTTCTGGGCAATTATGACACACCCTAGGGGTGCTGCAAAGCAGAAGGCTGCAGGCAGGCCCATGACTGCTGAGGTTCACTGCTTCCACAGGAGCATAGAGAACAGGATGCCCTGTTGCTAAAGACAGGTGGCATTTGTCAATGATGGCAAACATGAGCTCTGATCCAGACCAAAAGGGTCATCTGAGGAAATAGTTGGCTTCTTTGTCCAGAATGACCCAGAATTCTTTCCATCTGGTCCCCTTGGAGATATCCAGAATCTCCTCAGCAGTCATTGTATTGATTTTCAGCACACAGACCTATAAGAATAGGTCAGACATGAGCAAGGAGGGACACCAGACACATACAACTCAGCCTGGGGCTGGGGAGATGGCTCAGTGGATAGTGCTTGCTGAGCAAGTATGAGGACCTCAGCTCAGATCTCCAATATGTAGGTGTGGTAGTGCACACTTGTATTTCTAGCGCTGGGGAGGCAGAGACCACAGGATCCCTGAGTGCAGGCTGGCTAGACTAATGTAATCAGTGAGTTCTAGGTTCAGTGAGAGACCTTGTCTCCAAAATTTAGGTGGAAAGCAATTGAGGAAAGACACCAATGTTGACCTCTGGCCTTCATGCACTAACAACACATATGTACCTACACATATGTGAACACACATCATTAACATCACACACATATACATGCAAAAATCAATCAATCAATAAAAAGCCCATTAGGCCTAGAACATAGCATGGGTGGAGGATAGAAGCAGGGGGTGATGGGCAACCCACAGCTGAGATAGAGGCGGCATTGGATTTGATACGGTAATTGATAACTAATATCATAAGTGGCACAGAGAGAGTTTTTGGAATCCCGCCCCCTCCAAGTTTGTGTCCTCTGGTGTAAAAGAATTGTACACAGGGACAGAAATAAATTTTAATTACACACATTTATTCTAATTTATTAGTTTAGGAAAAGGGGAATTGGATGGGGAAGTCTCCCAGTCACCAGTGGGAAGTTACAGAGTTCTCCAGCCACCAGTGTGGGGAGAACACGTGTCAAAGAGTTTAACAGAACTTATATTGTTTAGCTAAATAAGAAGAAACAGAAAAGATAATAGAGAGCTCCCATCATGAGAAGGAGAGGTTCATGTGGGAAAGTCTGGAGCCTGCCCCCACTCCAGCCATTAGCTGGGATGGGGGAAGGCCTTGCCTTCCTGAGTCCTGGGTCAGCAGTCCCTTTACTCCATAGACGTGTGAGGGAACAGACCCATTTCCTCTAGGGAAGTCAATTTAAGTTCTCCCCAGGTGAGTCAGAGAGACAGCTGATTGGCTCATATCTGACCAATCAGCCCCTAGGTTGTAGCTCTAAACATCTACCTCCCACTCAAGGGGAGAGGTGTTGCCTGCAGGCACCTGACCCTGTCACAGATTGAGACAAAGCATCAAGGGAGAGGATGGATTGCAGTTCACTGGTCCGTGTATGTCCTCGGAGTGCCTTTCTACGAAGCAGACAATGCGCTGCATGCTTTGCTTAAATAAAATGAAGATAGCTTTCTGTACCCACCTAGTAGAAATGTGGAGAAACTGAGGCTCAGAGAAATGAATTTGCAAATTGCCCCTGGTGTTGCAGAGCTCCTGAGTGAGTGAGATTCCAAGCCCATGCAGGTGATCACTATGCCATTAGGAAATCCAGCAGACGCACTCACCTGGATTAAAATTCAGCAGATGCGGTTTCAGAAGAGAAGTTGAGATGTGAGCACGCCCCAGGAGTGAAGAAAGAAGGGAGATGATATAAGGATTGATTGAAAAATGATAGAAGGTGTTAACACAGGCAGATGGTCCAGGATGAATGAAGTTACAGGAGTCCAAGCTGCCAGAGGAAACTGCACGCAGTGTTAGGTCTTTGTCATGCTGGGAGCCTTGGCCAATCTTCAGGCTCCTGAAAGAGCTCCCTGGAGAGCCTGGTGCTTTGTCTGCCTGGAAGTCCTTGCTGCTCTCGCTGTGGGTGGGGATGGAGACCTGGCAATCCACAGCATGCTGCAGATAGGTTTGTTCTGCCACCTCCATGTTCCTAGAAAGGTCAGGTGGGAACACCATTGGGGAGGACAGGTGTCCTTCGGTGCCTGGGGCTCCTCTTGTCCCCATGTCCTGAATGTAATCACTTAAATATTTGGTTTCTTTGCTGGCTCTCTAGAACCTTCCGAGGCTGGCTTAAGGAGCCCAGCCTCTCTGATGGTACACCACTGGGTTTCTTTGTGATACACTGATCACCCAGTCCAGCAGGACGTGACTTCCTCTGTGCCACCCTGCACTCTACACCTCTCTTCCTTTATGCAGGAGCCTCTGCCAGGCAAACTCCCAGGCCTATCCATTCCTTAATACATGGATGAGCTCAGTGAACACTGAGTGAGCACGTGGTCTTCAGAGGACCTTCCTGCCAAGGTGTAAACTGAGACCCCAGACAGGACGGTGGTTCAAGTGACAAGTCTCTGGCTGTCTTCATGGAAATCCACACAGTCAATGCCATTTTCAGCTCAAGACTAAGAGTTTGGGTCTCAAGCAATTGTTCTCCTGCCCTAAATATGCTGCTAATTACAACAGACCTCTCAGCATTTGCATAGATGCTATAGCTTGGGCCACATGCCTGGTGTGCAAGCTGGTGATCACCATTGAGAACTTTCTCTTTCCTCAGCTTTCTCTCTCAGAGAACGATTGGCTTGTAGGACTCCCTCAGCCAGTATCACAGGCTGAGCGGAGAAAACCACAGAAATTGTTTTTTCCACCGTTCTGGAAAGTCTAAGTCCAGGGCCACAATGTCAGCAGCACTGGTTCCTTCTGGAGTCACTCTTGTCTCCTCAATGTGTGTCTTTCCTGTGACTGCGTCACATTCCTGCTCTGGATTGGCTGAAGACACAAATCATATTAGATTCAAGCTCAGCTTCAAGAGCTTATTAGCTTCATTACCTTCTTAAAGACCTCATCCTCAAACAAAGTTATTTTGTGAGCTACTGGGAATTAGAATATCATCATGTGAACTTGAACAGAACACTATTCTGCCCAGAAAAGAGTAAGAATGGCTGGTGGCCCTAAGAAATGTGAGCCTGGGCAAGAGGGGAACAGGGAACCATACTGTCTGCGTATGCATGGACGTGCATTAAAAGTCATCCAGGGGTCTGGGGAAATGGCTCAGTGGTTGAGGATGCTTGCTTGCAAAGCCTGATGGCTTGGGTTCAATTCCCCAAATACTCACTTAGAGCTGGGTGCTCAAAGTGGCACGTATGTCTGGAGTTTGTTTGCTGTGGCAGAAGGCCCTGGCACACCCATACTCTTTCTCTCTATGCCTGCCTCTTTCACTTTCTCACATAAATAAATAAAAAATATTTTTTAAGTCATCTAGGATGGACTAATAAGAAACTAAGAGATCATAAGCACTGAGTGGTAGAAGCAGGAAGCTGTAGACCCTAACTAACCAGGAGGGTAGATCCCAACCAGCAGGCTCAGGACTGCACCCAAGGGCTGTGACTTAACTATGGGAACATGGATATGCTTGTAGGACAGGAAGTGAGCAGCTCGGGATGCAAAGTCCAACTCAAACTGGCTTAAATAAAAATGAAATTTCATTGACCCTATCAGAAAAAAAAAATAAGCAGGAGGGCTGGAGAGATGGCTCAGCAGTTAAGGTGCTTGCCTGCAAAGCCTAATGACTTGGGTGCGATTTCCTAGTACCTGCATAAACCAGATGCACAAAGTGGCACATGCTTCTAGAATTCATTTGCAGTGGCTGAAGGCCCTGGCATGCCTTCTCTCTCCCTCCCTCCCTCCCTCCTTCCCTCTCTCTCTCTCCTCCCTTGCAAATAAATTAATTTAAAAAAAATAAGCAGGAATCAGATTGGCTTCAGATCTGGCTGGGTCCAGGTACCCAGATAGTAGAATTGGGAATGTTCCCACATCTGCTGGCTTGGCTTTTCTCCGTGTGGATGTCATTCACAGGAAGCTTCTCTTCAACTGAGTTCCCCTGGGGCCCAGAGCTTAATATCCCAGAGCTCAGCACAAACAACCCCACCCAGAGCTATGGGCTTTCCTCCAGTAGGTTTGAGGTGTCAGGGTTACAGCTGGAACTAGAAGTGTAGCCAGTCCCCTTGAAACTCCACAGGCCTCTGTCTGTGGTCCTCACTTTCCTGTCTAAAGTTTTCTCCCTAAATGATTTCATTGGTCCCCATTGTTATAGTCATCCTCATGGGGATGCTGGTAGATGTGGCCTCTCTCCTAAATCTAGATTGTGTATTGACCTGCCTCCCTTTATGTCTTCATTTGTCCCACTTGTAAATTGTTCATTTTCCACCCAGGTTCACTTTTCCTTTGGTCTTCTTCAGTTCGTTAAATGGCATCACCAAGCCCCCGGCTGCTCAAGCCAGAATCTTCAAGATCACCAGCTCTCTTCTCAAAGTCCCAAACCCATCCCGCATCCATCCTGCCAGCAGAACGCTCAGGTTGCTGTGGTCTATTCTCCATGGGTCAACTGTACAGGACATAATCCCCCTCTTACTTAAAATCTTCCGGTGGGAAGTCTAGCTCATCAAGTCTCTACATCTGAAGTGCCCGCTGTCACCTCTTGCTTTTGCCTCATCCCACTCACCCTCGCTCACTCTCCTTCAGAGACTCGATTGTCTTGCTATTTCTGCTTTATAAAAAATATTTGCTTTGACTCATTTGAAGAAGTAGAGAAAGAGAGAGAGGAGAATGGGTGTGCCAGGACCTCTTACCGACTGTAAACAAACTCCAGAAGCTTGTGCCACTTTGTGCATCTGGCTTTATGTGGGTGCTGGGGAATCAAACCCAAGCCATCAGGCTTTGCAAGCAAGTGCCTTTAAATGCTGAGCCACTCTTCACCCTGCCATTTCTTGAAAATGCCAAACCAGCACTATTGTAGGGCCTCTGCACTTGCTTTTCCCATTGTTTGGAACATTTATTTCCCACTACTCGTCACATGGCTTATTCCCCTACTATTCAATTTCCTATCAGTGAACTTCCTTGATACATAGTCCTCTCCTCCAGCCATTTCCACTCAATTTCTGTACTTGACCTAGTATAGTTCTTGATGACATTTGTCTGTTTCACAAATTACTTATCAGTTTATTTCCTGTCTTCCCATCTGGCATGTGAATTCCACAGGAGCAGCCATCTTGTCTGTCTGGCTCCGTATTCTGTCCCTGGTACCTATAATCATTCCAAGAGTGTGGTTAAGGCTCAGGAAAGGTTTTTCTCAGAGGAAAGAAAAAACTGACAATTGAGGGCAGGTAGAGAGTTTATGAGGATAAACAGAATGAATGTGGGGCAGGGCCTGGCCCTAATATTTCCCTGTATGAAAATATCTATTAATCAGGTCAAACTATTTTTCAAACAATTTCTAGTAACTAAGAAGTATCATACAGAGAAGGCTCACTTTCTGTGAGCTCATCACCATTCTGGGTTTATCAAGAAGTACAGGTTCAGGGAAGATTGTTGAGGTTAGTTGAGACTAAGACATGACACCATCTAGATGCTAACCAAAGAAATTCAAGAGGCTGGAGAGATGGCTCAGTGGTTAAAGGCACTTGCTTGCAAAGCTGATGGCCCAGGTCCAATTCCTGAGCACCCACATAAAGCCAGATGCACCAAGTGGTGCATGCATCTGAAGCCTGTTTGCAATGATTGAGGCCCTGGTGCATGCATACTTTCTCTCTCTCTCTCTCTCTCTCTCTCTCTCTCTCTCTCTCTCATAAATAAATAAAAAGATTTTTAAAAGAGAGAGAGTCCAGAGCAAACGGTGGAGGAGAAAACAGGGGCCTCTCTAAGTGAGGTGTTCCGGAACCTCACCAAACTATGCCATGTTTCACTTTAGCTTTTTTTGTTGAGTGGATATTTTCTCTTTTTTTTCTTTCCACCAGAGGAATGAGGTGAGTATTGGATGTGATGTGTCTGTCACTTTGAATGTTAGATGGGATTTCATACATGGAACTTGAACTACTTCGAGTACCTGAACTAGTTCAGCCAATTCCTATAAATACAACACAGTATCCTAACCTCATTCCAGATAACGTGACCCCCTTTCTCTTCCTGAAACACATGTTAAGAGTCTGATTTTAAGAGCTAGTGATCAGTGGGGTGGCCTCATTTGCAGTGATGACAGGCTGACACTGTGTTTTACCTGTTTTCTTCACTGTCTTTTAATCGATGGCCTCACAATTTTAGAGATAGTTCATTGATTCTGGAAATCTCTCTATTCGCCCTTCTATTGATACTGAGTCCAAGGTTACTGAAGGTACCATTTGTCTTATTGATGTAATTCCTCCCTCCTTCATTACTAGCCTAGGTAAGATCAATTTTATTAATAATACAATAGGTATCTTTCTATATCCTTCCCTCCCTCCATCCCTAATTACATTCCTACTCCAGCCACCCCCTCTTAAAATCATTCATTCTTAGAACATTCTGGAAAACTGTACTCTCCGGAATGTACCTGAACAGAGGCTGTTTACCTTCAGTGAATAATTTAAAAACTACAAGATAAACTTAAGTAGG
>PVHP010032829.1:0-20063 GCA_004024765.1 Zapus hudsonius | reverse complement strand
CACTTTCTCTCTACAAATAATTTTTTTGAGGTATGGTCTCATTCTAGCTGAGCCTGACCTGGAGATCATTCTCTAGTCCCAGCCTGGCCTCAAACATGGCAATTTGGCAATTTCCTCCTACCCCTGCTTCCCAAGTGCTGTGATTAAAGGTGTGTACTACCACATTCCGCTTAAAAATATTTTTTTAAAGAAGTTTGAGACAGGGTTTCCTTAAGTTGCTCAGTCTGACCTTGAGCATGTGAACATCCTGCCCTAGCCTCCAGAGTTACTACCTGCCTAGGCTTGGCCCATGCTGAGACTACAGATGTGTACTCACACCCCGCCTGGCACATGGCTCTTTTGCATCCCAGTGAACTGCTCTCATTCTTTGTCTAGTTCATGACCTGTGTCACTTTAACAGCAGTGTTAAAAGGCTGGCTGGAATCTTGAAAGCAACCTCATCTCTTGCCACCTAGTGCTTGGCCAAGGGACTTCGTACCCCTTCGTACCCCTCTGAGAGTGAAGCCCTCTAAGTAGTCTGAATTTCCCTTCCTCTAACTTCCCCCATGTGCCTACTTGACTTTAAAACTCTCCAAACTGGGGAGTAGAGGACTGTGCTCAGATACGGGGCTTTGACTTTGGCTGGAGTGGCCCCTTTCCCCTCCAGGTTGGACCTGGATAAAAATCATCCAGCTCAAAGATGTTTTTCTAAGTTTTCTGCTCCATGAAAGCCTTTCATATTTCCGATGATGGAGACCACACCTCCCACTCTTTCCCACACTTTTCTTTCTTCCTGGATCAACAGCTCCAGTTCCTTCAACTGACCCTCCTAGGGTGTGAGCTAGTGTCCTCCTCTGAGACAGCCAACTCCCTCTGTGTGGGAGGGACAGAAATCCAGCCCAATTCACTCGGAAATGTTTGCAGAAAGTCAGAACCATGGCCAGCCAGACTCTTCTTCTCTACCTCTTCTTTCTCTTGATCTGGCACAGATCCCACTGCCCAAGAAGCAGGATGTGGGGCAGCTACCTGGTACCCAAATCTGCTTGTGCTCTGCCCTACTGACTCTCCTGCTAGTGGCAAGAGGGACTCTCCAAGAGGCAACTCCAACCCTCCCAACTTAGATCATGTTAATTACACTTGCCCCTCCTTGCTCCTTTGGGAACCCTCTCAACTTCTTTGGATACCAGCCTATCCATCTCTGGCCATCAACATCAAGAATGGTTTGGGGAAAGGGGATCTGCTTTCATTTAGCTATTAAGAGCAGTTCCCCGGAGCCACTGGACACTCGATGCGACTGTTTCTTCAGCAGTAAGGCAGTGAACAGCCATCCTGGGCCCAAGCCTGAGGCCTAGCAAAGAACCTCAGGCCCATAGGACCCTAGCAAGCCCTCTAGGAGATGACAGCATCTGTAGGAGCTTGCAAGTGAGTGAGGCAGGCGCTGGCCACCTCCCAGCCCCACTTCCTCCTCCTCTCTGGGCTGCTGGGGAGTTGGAAAGCTGCCCTTTCTCCCTAGGGCGTCACCTGCTCCCCCCCACACACCTGAGCACCAGGGCTGCTGAATAGGTGGAGGAAGTCAGGGAAGCAGCTGGGAACACCAGCTCAGCTGGGTCTAAAAGAATGTGCATAACAGGCAGGCCACAGGGACCCTTTCCAGGCAAGGACTCAGTGATAAGGAAAGTGGGAGGGAGCAGGAAGGGGGCGAGAATGTTCTGTGTCAGCCCCAGCCTGCCAGGCTCACTAGCTGAGGCCTGGACTAACAGCACCCTCCTCCCTCCCTTTCTCCTTTCCTTCCTTCCTATGCTAAGCCTCCAGCCTCTCCTTCTGCCTCTGTCTTTCTTTCGTCCGTCGTTGCTTTCTTTCTCTTTCTGCCTGCCTTGGCTCTTTTTTGGGTGTTTCGAGCTTCTGGCTGCCTCTTCCTTCCTCTTGTCCATCTATGTGACCATTGCCCTCTCTACTTATCTGTCTCTCTCTCCCTCTCTCTCCCTCTCTCTCTCTGCCTTTCCAACTATCTCCTCTACATCTACCATATCTTTGTCCTTAAGTGTGTCTTCATCTTATTTCCATGCCTCTGTCTCCCTCCTTTGTTTTTGCTTCTCTAGGTCTCCCATCTTTTTCTCTCTTGCTCTGTCTCTTCCCCAGCCCCTCCCAGCCATCTCTTCCTTTCTCCTACGAGCTCTGAAGCTGCTGAGGCAGGAGGAGGGGACAAGCCCCTGCACACTGGTCTGCAAAAGAAGAAAGGACAGGGAAGGGAAGAAGGGAGGAGAAGAAGGGAGGAGAAGAAGGGAGGAGAAGAAGGGAGGAGAAGAAGGGAGCCACCCTCTGTAACTTCTCTGGGGAGCTTTCTTCTTTACCCTGTGATGGAAAGACTCTTTTATGGCATTGTCAGAGAACACTTAGAGAGGGAAGTAGCTTGTCCAGAGTCACAAAGTGAGTCAGAAACAGAGAGCTGTTGGAGTTTAATTCCAGGCCTTTTTCTGCTTGGCAACTCACACAGGACTTGCTCTGTGGCTGTCATTCAACCACAATTCCTAAGCCTATGTCTTCTGGGGGCTGACAGCCCCACTAACAACCCTCCCCTCTCTCTCCCTCCCTCCTGGTTTGTCCTTTCCTAGTAAGGGGTTCATGTGAAAAATCTCTGTGAGGAAGGGCTGCTGGGGTCCATGGTTTCACAAGGATGCTGACATGAATGGCCCCCAAACCTCCTGGGAGAAGTGAGTGATGTGTCATCTGATAGGCTCATGCAGAGAAGCCCAGCTGGAAAAACCCTTGGAGCCACGTGGTACAAACTGTTCTCATTGTAGAGATGGAGCCATCAAGGCCCAGGGAGGAGGAGGAGTGAATGCAGGCCACTAAGACATGGAACTCAGGGAATAAGGGCATTTCAAGTGGAAAACTGTTAGGAACTAAGTCGGCTTGTATTGATACTAGGAAAATTCTGTATAAAAAGATCTACCCAACTCATCTCACTGCAACCACCCTCTCACCACCACCAGGCCATGCCTGGCCCAGGCACTTGGAAGAAAGTCTGGGCAAGGTCTAGAGCCCAGTCCATTCTCACCTCCTGGAGAATCCTGGTAGGAGGGCCTATGGTCTATGGCCCTTGGCTTGCCTGCTCCTTTCTTCATGGGGAGGGGGATACTGTCCAAGGTGGCAACACCATTAAGAGAGCCAGCAGAGGGAAACAGAGTAGAGGGTGAGCAAAAAAGAGACAGAAGGATGTGAAGGGGCAGAAAATTTGAACAGAGGAGCTAGGCTGCAGGGCCATGGTCATCAAATGACAAAGTCCCACCCAAGTGCAAGGTCCAAACCATGAAAGTCTATAGAAGGGCTGTTCTCACCATGGAGTTCACTTTGCTCCCTGTCAGCCCTTTTGCCCACTTGCCAGGGACCAAAGCAAAGCCACTTTCAACTTAGATGCTTGGGAACTGCTGGCCTTGGTCACTCTGCCCTGGGCCCAGCTTGGGAGACAGTGGCATGTGGGCTCTCCTGAAGGATTCTCAAGAGAAGAACAGACAGGCAAACTGGAGAAGCTGGGAGCCAGACTTGCTGGAGGGCATTTAGAGGGAGAGAGCAAATGATTAAAGGAGGAGAGGGATTGGCTGAGTGAGGAAGATTAAAGGAGCCAACAGACAGGGCTTGGCTGGGGATGAGTCAGGCCAACAGGCCAACTGCCTCCAGAGATAGTGATCTACAAATATCTTTGAGGTGTAAACAGCCAAGTAGGCTTCAAGGAGGAAGAGGAGGAGGAGGAGGAGGAGCAGGAAGAGGAGGGATTGGATGGGGAGCTTGGCCAGTCAGTGCAAGGATGCCTACCTTGGGAACTGGGCAGGGCCCTTGATGGCCGCCCCAGCAAGCTGCATGCCTCAGTGGCAGCCCCAGCCCCTCCCACGGAGCAAAGAGGCCACAGGCTACTTGTTGCCCACCCACCCACCCACCCAGTGGGGCCCTGTGCCAATTTGGGCCTCTTCCATCTCTAATGGGACAGAGTCTGTGAGTATGTGCTGCCTATTCCCAGGCCTGGGCCTGACTGTCCGGCCACACACACTGCCTCAAGCATGTTTGGCAGCCTAGAGGTGGGGGCAAGAGCCCACCCTCCTAAGCATGTCTCCTCCTGCCTCCCAGGGGCCTGGGTGCTTAGCTTCGAGAAGAGGCCACACAGAGATGTCACCCACAGAAGGGCAGGAGCCAGAGCTCACCCAATGTCCTGGCGTAAAGGTCCACACATGGATCCTACTAAAGCATTTGAGGAAACTGAGGCCAGAAGACAGAAAAATATGGCCCTGAGTCTGAGATGAAATTTCGCCAGAGAAATAAAAGAGGGAAGTAGGAAGAGCCACTCTTCTGAGAGGTTAAAAATAGATCCCGACCACCACCACCCAATGTTTGTACAAACCTTCTAGAGACCTATGGGCACGCTCGCTCCCTAGGCTAGAATGGAGGAACCTAGGCAGGACTCACAGAGGACTAGAGATGCCATGGCAGAGACACAGAGCATGCTTTATCTCTGTTCTTTCCTGGGCTCAGCCACAGCACAAGAAGTAGGGTAACAAGGCAGTTTGTCTCCATGTCACCTCTATTTCAGGCCAGGGAACCATTTGTTAGATTTGGGGGTCAGTTTAGAGACACTGACACAAACTGTTTTCGAGATGGCTGGCTGGTTAAAGGCACTTACTTTAGGCCCTGGTTTAAGGCCTGGGTTCCATTCTGCTCACGGAAACCCAGCCTCACAAAGTCGTGCATGTGGGTGGAGTTCATTGGAAGCAGCAAGAGACCTTGGCGCTCCATTCTCTCTCTCTCTCTCTCTCTCTCTCTCTCTCTCTCTCTCTCTCCTTCTCCCTCTCCCTCTCTATTTCTCTCAAATAAATAAAAAAATATTTTTCAAATACTTAATTGTAACTGGTGAGAGGGAGGAAGAGGGAGAGAGAAGAAAGACAAAGAAAGAGGGGAAGGTGAGGAGAGAGGAAAAAAAGAGATAAGTGGGGCATGGTGGAGCAGGCAGAGATCACCGTGAGTTCGAGGCCACCCTGAGACTACATAGTGAATCCCATGCTAGCCTAGGCTAGAGCGAAACCTTACCTCAAAAAGAAGAAAGAAAGAAAGAAAGAAAGAAAGAGAAAGAAAGAAAGAAAGAAAGAAAGGAAGGAAGGAAGGAAGGAAGGAAGGAAGGAAGGAAAGAAAGAAAGAAAGAAAGAAAGAAAGAAAGAAAGAAAGAAAGAAAGAAAGAAAGAAAGAAAGAAAGAAAGAAAGAAAGAAAGAAAGAAAGAAAGAAAGAACCTGTGCAACTAGGGAGCCAGAAAATCAGAGAGAGGGTTTTATGAAAAGTGGAGGGTACTGCCCTGTAAGGGAGGAGCCTTGAGTAACGTGCTTGGGGGGGGACAGAGGTGGCATTCCCTCTACAGTCCAGAAATACCCTCAGTTACCCTAACCAGAAGTGGTTCCAGAGCCCCAGACCTAGTCTAGATATGAGTGAAAAGGCGATGAGTAGATAGCTTTGGGTCTCTTAAGAGGTGGGTTTTTTTAGAAACCAGGACTCCTTATGTACCCCAGGCTGGCCTTGAACTTGCAACCCTCCCTCATCTGAGTGCTGGGTGTTCTACTTCTTACATTGGTCGTTTTCCATGTGGTAGCTAACTGCTCCCTCATCATAGCTCCACAAAGAAAAGCTCATGGTGTCCATTTCCCAGATGAGGAGACTGAGGCTGAAAAGGTTGCAGTGACTTGGGGAGGTCATAAAACTACAGAGTAGCAGAGTGGACCTCAGACACAGATGTGTCAGCATCCAGGGTCTAGCTAATCTTTGTGACTTCCTGCAGCTTCTGCCCTCCCTATTTACTTTGGAACTTACCCTGCAGGTGTTTTCTAAACCTCTGGGGGGGGGGGGGAAGGAAAATGTGGCAAGGGTCAGTGACAAAGGACAAGCGATCATGAACACCCCAGGATGCTGACATCCTCTGCTGGGAAGGGGACCCTCTGGAAGCTCCCTAAGAGCTACCAAGTTGGGTCTTCCCATTTGTAGCCTGTGATCCCTTGTCAGAAGTGCCCTGGTAAAGTCCACAGATGACAAACAACGGTGGGGCAGAAAGAGAAGTCTGGGAGCAAAGATAATTAAAGGGATGACTTGTGTGTACAGCCTGTTCTGGTGTTCAAAGGCTTTCCTGAACCTTGGTGAAGAGCCCTTGCCCTGCAAATGCAGAAGAGAGGAGTTTCTACTTCCCACATGGGAAAAGTGAGGACTAGAGGGGAACAGATTGCTCAGGTCCCTTGGGCAGATTGGAGGACAGTACTTTTCAGTGTGTTGGGTTTTCATAGCAACTCATTATAAAACAATGTGTGTGTATGTAAAATCACATTTATAGCCAGATTCAGTGTACATGTATGTACAAATATGTAGATCTAAAATGGGAACAAAACTTCCATGAAGACACAAGCATAATCCCCAGCACTCATTAGACTGAGGCAAAGAACAGAGTTGGAGGCCTACCTGAACCATCTAGTGACACTATCATGAACCTGTGCATCCTTACTGCATGCGATCCACTCCATCTCATGCTTTTTCCCCAGATTACTTTCTTTTATTAACGAGTTTATACATGTATATAATGCATTTTGATCATAATCCCCTTCCATTACCTGCTCTTGACCCCTTTCCTGTCCTCCTTCCATTGAACCCCTTTTTTCTCCAACTAGTCCCTCTTCTACATCAATGTCTTTTTGTTGTGTACAGGTGACCCACGACTTTAATTAGGTTGCTTATGTGAGCATGGATAGGGATTATTTACAAAAGCATGTGTGATTTACGAGTGGTTTCACACTGCAGAAAATGTCTCCTGATACCCCAGCAACCATTCACTGCCAACAGCAACTCAGGGAGGGATTGGGTATCTCATTCCTTTTGACATACGGCCTCATGTAGCCCAGGCTGTCCTTTTACTGCTTATTTAGCCTAGGATGACCTTGAACTCCTGTTCTTACTTGCCTCTACTTCCCGAGTGCTGGGATTGCAGGTTTGTGCAACCATGCCCAGTTTTTCCATCTCATTCTGTTAAAATCCTAGTCAAGACTTTCTGAGTTCATTACATGACTTGATAATGAGTTGCATGGGACAGTTTGGGAAAGATTGCTCTGGGGACCCCTGGCCACAAACACCAAAGCTCTTTGCATCGTGCTTTGCTGTCTCATTGAGAAAGAGAGATGAAAGGATGCATATTAGTCAAGCAAGAAAGCAGCGAGGATTGTGCTGGGGTGCTCCGCGGGCCAGAAGGAGGCCTCTTGGTGAGGACTTCTTGTTCACCCAAAACAAATGTGGAGCACAAATGAGAGCCAGAGATACCTCATAACACTGGTCCATGAGGGCACCTAAAGCCAAGGTGCCTGGCATCCCTTTCACCCTATGACCACATATCCAAATTGTGCCTGTGGTTTAAGGCCCACAGTAGGCTTGGCTGGGACTTCAAAGCCTTCCCTGAATGCCTCCTCCCAGATCATTTTCCCCTCAAACTTCAGAATAATTCATCTGACCCTCTTTTCTAGTACTTGCCACCTTCTGCTTCTTTTTAGGACCACCTTCTGGCATGCTTTACCTCTCCGACTAGATGGGGAGGCAGTTGGCTGAGCAAGGGAATTACATCTGACCCAGCCTTGGGTCACTGTGCTGACCAACTGTGATGTTGAGTGTATTTTTTGTTTAATGACCACGTTCAGGGTACTGACAACCACTGCTGCCAGAGCAGATGTCAGAACCATTGTCAGGACAATAAGAACTCATGAACAGGCTGGAGAGATGGCTCAGCGGTTAAGGCACTTGCCTCCAGTGCCTAAGGCCCTGGGTTCAATTCCCCAGGACCCACATAAGCCAGACCCACAAGGTGGTGGCCCTGGTGCTCTCTCTCTCTCTCTCTCTGTATCTCTGTATCTCTCTCTGTGTATCTCTCTGCTTGAAAATTAATAAATAAAATATTTAAATTTCCTGAGCTATAACTTAAAAATCTTTAAAAAAAAAAAAAAAAAAGAACTCATGAACAATAGGAAGTTTGACTGCGTCAATTTTCCTGAGTGTGGAAAGGTAGACTATGGAGATATCAGTCCTGACCCTTAACCAAATTCTCCAAGTGTTAAGTTGCTGGTTGTGAGGAAGCCTCAGAGGGAATCTGGGAGCATGAGGAAGTAGTGTATTCTTGCTGTGGCCAGTTAGCCCTCATTTTATTGTGTTCGTATGTTGGTCTCTAGAGTTCAGCAAAGCTTATGATAATGACTGTCACATTGTCCTAGTAAGATGACCTGTGGGCTAGAGGAGGTCAGATGAGGTGAGCTAGAGTGTTTCTGAATTATTAAACTTAGTTGATATCAACCAGGAAAGGATTGTTTCACAGCTGCCACAGAGGCATGGGCCTGTACATGAAGTTACTGGTGATCTGGAGGAGGCCACAGAAAGGCCTGGTTGCCACCACATCTCCAGAGACCCAGGGCTGCAATAGACAGCTAATAACATTGAACTGAAAAATGAAAAAGCTTCTCAATAGACCCGAACCCAAATGAGCCAGATGAAACTGAATAGGAGTACATGTAAAATCTTGCTTAGAGGTTCAAAACCCAACTGTGCAAATACAGGCTTGGGAGACATAGCTTTATGGCTGCCCGTGTGAAGAAGACCAAGCAAGGGCTTCAAGCTGACCACAGGCTTTCCAAAAGCCAGTAATGTAATGTGGTGTTTAAAAAAGGCGAATGAAATCCTGGGCTTTCTGAATAGATATCCAGTTCCCAGCTGCAGGGAGTTAAGAGCTCTAGGACACTCCACCCCTCCAGAACATCCGCAAAAGGAAGCCCATTGTAAGCCACATTTGCCAAGGCACATTGATAAACAGCCAGTGAAGTTCCCTTGGGCTGGGGAAGCATAGTATACCGGAAACAAACGGGCTGCTTCTCTCATCCAAGGTGGCTCATGAGCCTTGGCCTAAAGGCCCCATCACAGTGAGCATTCACCCTGTACTGGCACTGTGAGAAGGGGCTTTACCTACACAGACCCCCACAAAGGCCCTGGGGGGTTCACACTCTTATTTGACTCTCAGAAGAGGAGCAACTTGCACGAAGTCACACATCTAGGAAGTAGCAGAGCCTGTATGTAGCACAGCTCTGCTTGGCTCCAAAGATCATACCTTTGTCCAAATTGCTCAAGGCTAACATGGGCAGAAGGAACAAAGGTGGTCTTTATGGTCCGAAAAAGTATATGTGGAATCTGTGGGTGGAAACCACTGGAAAGAATGAATTCAGCTCAATACATATGTAGTGCTGGTGGGATTTTGCTTTGTTTTGCCATTTCGCTTTAACTTGTTATCAGGGAAATCTTCAGATATATGCAAAAGTAGACACAACAGATTCACGAACCCTCCTATGTCCAACCATCATGCAGCTTCAACAATTACCAACACAAGAGCAATCTTATTTCATCGTCTCCCCCCAACCTCCTTCCTATGCAGACTATTCAGAAGTCAATTTCTGAAACGTACGTATGTATACAGATGGGAACTTTAGCAGTCAGCCCAGGCCTGAGCTAGAACTGGCATGCAGGGGAGGCAGGGAGGGAGTTCATTGTTCCTGGAGGGCTAGAAGTATCCCTGAGGCCCTTCTCCATTCATGGAAATAGTGCAAGGGTGCAAGCTAGGAGCCCTCCACACTCCTCAGCCCAAGACCAACATTCTCCTACCCCTAGTACACAAGGTTTGCTCAGAGAAAATAAGAATGGTTCTCCATTCTAGCAGCACATTCTCTCTCTCTCACTCTCTCTCTCTCTCTCTCTACACACACACACACACACACACACACACACACACACACACACATTCGCATACTTACACACCCTATCAGTCTTTGCAAGGCAGGAGGGCATGTCCTAGGCCGCCTCTCACACCTTGCCCTGCAGCCTGGCATGAATCACTTCTAACTGTGGACTTGTTGGCACAGGTCTTCCTGGGAGCCTTGGGAGCAAAAACACTTCAAGGCCTGGGCTGCACTTCTGCCCACCACCCTCTGTCTCCTTTACATGTACGCCTCTTTTTGAGCAGCCCCTCTCTCGGCCTTGAGGGCACTTCTGGCTCCAAGAGGGACAGCTAGAGAGAGAGGTGGAATAGAAACAGTGGGAAGAGCCAGTAGCAACCAGGTAGCAGCCCTTGAGCCATGTCCGACCAGGGTACTTGATCTTGGCAGGGCTCTGGCTCTAAACTCAATGGAGGCTCACACATTAAAGGTACTCAGGCTGGTTGGGGTGGATCCCAATACCCACATCTATGGTAGTGTAGCTGCCTTTGGCAGGAAACCAGGGGTTGGCCTCCTGGTGTTCTTGTCAGATGGAAACCAAGGGCAATTAGGTTTTTAGCTTTTTATTTTATTTTATTCATTAACTTATTTATTTATTTATTTATTTGTTTGTTTGTTTGTTTGGGTTTTTTAAAAGTAGGGTTTTGAAGTTGTGGTAGCACACACCTTTAATGCCAGCACTCGGGAGGCAGAGGTGGAAGGGTCACCATAAGTTCGGGGCTACCCTGAGACTACATAGTGAATTCCAGGTCAGCCGGTGAGACCCTACCTTGAAAAAACAAACAAACAAATAAATAAATAAATAACCCCCTACTCTGTGGACTGATCCAGTATGACCACTGAAGAGGATCCCCAGTGGATTGGAGACAGGGAAGAGGGAAATGGGGGTACCATCATAAGATTTGCTCATACAATGTATCTAGTTATGGATAGTAAATATATTAAAAATAAATTAAACATAAAATAAATAAAATATTATAAATAAATAAATGTAGGGTTTTGCACCAGACACGGTGGCTCACACCTTTAATTCCAGCGCTCTGGAGGCTGAGGTAGGAGGGGATCACTGTGAGCTCCAGGTCAGCCTGGGAGTGAAACCCTACTTCAAATAACCAAATAATAATAATATTCTGGTAGAGTTTTTCTTTGTAGTTCAGGCTGGCCCCAAACTTTTGATTTTCCTGCATCTGCATCCAGATTGCTGGGATTACAAGTATATATCTTCCTCCCTCTTTCTTACTTACTTTCTTTCTTCTTTCTTTCTTTCTTTCTTTCTTTCTTTCTTCTTAAGTGTTTTAGTACTAGAGATTGAACCCAGGGCCTTGTGCATGCTGAGTAAATGCTTTATCACTGAGATATACCACTAGACCTTTAGTCTTCCATATAAAGAAAGGATTCCAGAGAAGGTAGTAGAGAAAATGGTAGTGAGTAGAAGTTACAAGCTTGGGGATATTGGAGGCTGTTGGCCATGATAATAATGGTTGAGGAAATGTTCAAGCTGACAACAGTAATGATAATGGCAATGGGCATGGTAGTGGTGACAGTGACTAAAGTCGCTTCCTTACCTTGTGCCCTTGCTCATGTGCCTGCCCTTTGCAGCATTTGACTCCCCATCCTGAACATAGGCAGATAATCCAGTTTTCAGAGAATTCTGACATTCCTGCACCATGCCTGTCACAATTCTCAGTTACTATACCTCTTCCTCCCTTTGAACCTTGCTGAGAGGCGATGGCCTTCCCCACTCTGTGCACAAAAATATCCTCAAGTGCCACCACTTCACCTGATTCGCCAGGAAATCTCTAGGGTAGGGAATGGCCAATAGGGAGGTCCCTAGAATGCCAAAGGCCTTCGATTTTAGCAGCCAGGGAAGGAAGACAGCCCATCTCCATGGTCTAGGACCAGGAAACGGATACTCTATGTTGTCTGCCTGAAGCTGTGCTGTCTAGAGACATATTTGCATTATGATTAAGAACACTTGTGTATCTCTGGATGTGTGTCTGGATGTGTGCCATCTCCTCAACTAAAAAGCAAGGCTCCCCCAAAGTAGGGGATACTCCTCTCCCCAGTCTATCCTCTCTGGGCACAGGGCTGGACACCTGGGAGGCTTTGGGCCCTTCTAGAAGGGCAAAGATTCCAATGCCACCTAATCTCAAGGTCTCCGTGCTTCTGAAACTGTCTTCCTGGCTCTTTCTTGCTCTAGGAAAGTCTTACAGGCCTCTGAGATAAGTCCTCTGTGTCTCTCAGTTGCATCTCTGTGCTCTGCCTCGGTGAGTGGATGTCTTGCAGTCGCTGGGAAATGAGGGTGTGACCAATGCAAACACTACAGCTGAATAGAATCTTTGGGCTTAATGATTTTGGAAAATGATTTGCACCGCAGGCTTATTATTCAGAGGATGGGAACCAGCTGTTCTCCTTCTGACAGCAGGATGAAAAGGAGCAGGAGCAGATAGGAAAGTGGGAAGGATGGAGGAGAGAGCCAAGTTTCTGGTCTAGGTTTCTGCTCTAGATGAACCAGTGATGCAGGGATTGATGGTGGAGCTAGGTTTCAGCTGCAGACTTCTCTCTAGGAAGTTTGAAGAGCAGGTCACCATCCACCCTGTTCGTCCAAGGTAAAGGGTTCTTCTCTATAGAATCAAGGGAGTAGACACACTGAACCCAAAAGCAAGAAGTCCTAGGATAAACAACACTGAGCAAGACCTGGACAGGAAGCAGGAAGAAGTAGAAGAACCTGAAAAGTCCTGGGACAGAGACTTGGGACTACTTGGATTAGGGCCACAGGAGGAATTATTCCTCACTGAAGGCCAAATTTACAGGAACTATGCCAGGTGTCTCGGAATCTATCGAGCTTACCAATCCCTCAAGGCTAAGTTTTGTGGGAAAGAGGTTACTGCCTAGTTTATTGATAAGAAACCTGAAGCTCGCTCAGAAAGGTGATGTGACTTATCCAGACAGAAAATGGCAGGAACCGGGTTAGAATCAGTTCTTTCCCTACTCCACAAACCTTAGTGTTCAAAGAAAGCAGTGACTAGCTGGGCCACTGGTTCTAGTGGAGAAGAATGTGGGAAAAACATGGCAGGCACTGACCCACTTCTCAGGAATAATGGCCAGGCTACCACTAGTGAAGTTATTTGGGACCCAAGTACCTTTAACCCTTGATGGCACAGGCTGAGGCACCAGGGTTGGCTGGGGGGCAGTTTGGGGCTAGAACCCTTTTGAGGTCCAGACAGCAGATGTTGAGGCCCCAGGCTGAGGAGTATGGGTGTGGTCTCAGTCAAAGTGAAGCTCCACCTGGCATCTGCTACTCACTGCCAATGCCAAGGTCATGCTTTCTAAGACACAATGAAACAGGTCCTGCCCTCACACAGCTACTGACAGCTAGAAACAAGAGAATGGATGGACTAGTGTCCAGGAAAGGGACTGTGCACCTGGGTACTTGGTGTTAGAATCTGTGGTCAAATGAAAGTCAATGTGGCTAGGAGACACAAGCCTTTGTTGGGGGAGTGGGGTGCAGAGCCAGAAATCTAGACCAGAGCTGGCTTCATCCTTCCACAAACTGTAAGCAGTGGGCTTAGTGTTCTCTGTCTCTCTCTCTCTCTCTCTCTCTCTCTCTCTCTCTCTCTCTCTCTGTCTCTCTCTCTCTCTCTCTGTCTCTCTCTCTCTCTCTCTTTCCTTCTCAGCCATACCATCTGCTCTGCCCCTGGCCACCAAGGTAGAGGAGATTGTTACCAGCATCTCTTCTCCCTGCTGTCCCTGCAACAGACTCATGGCCCTTTTGTGTTTTAAGGACTTTAAGGTTACTCTGCACAGAAAAACAAGTGGCCAGTGGGGGAGGCCAGGCCTCAAAGGGTCAAGAGAGTAGAGTCCCAGTTGCCCTTGGCATTCATTGAAATGGAAATGGGGCTGAAGCAGCCATTCTCATAGCCTTTCCCAGACTCCTTTTCTTCCATGGTTCCATGGACATAGCTTATAACTTCATTCTCTCTGTCTTTTATGCCTGTGCTCGGTGCTCCTGTATTCCCCGGCAAGACATCTTCATGATCAGCTCCCACTCCCCAAACCTCATCACCACCAATAGGCCCTGGGGAAACAGAGACACTCTTAGGGCAAAATAATCAGCATCATGATTAACATCATTCAAGTTGGACAAGACTCAAGTGGGTCATTTACATGGACCCTGGAATATCAGTGTTGGGAGGGAGTTTAGGGATCATCTAGGTCATTCCTTCCCCTTGTGCTTTGCCTTCAAGGGAACAATAGAAGGAAACTGAGTCCCAGAGAAGGGAAAGGAATTCTCCAAGGCTATTCAATGAGTACAAGGCTGGGCCAGGACTGGGGGAAGGTCTGCTGAGGGCACGAAAGGGCTCTGACCATCTTTGCTTTTTTTTCTTTCCAATTTTGACAGCCAAGGGTCTAGGGCACTAGAGTGAGGCCATAGAGAGGACATCAGAGCCAACTTATGCCTGCTTTACACAGGTGGTTTCCAAAGAGGTTTATCCCTAGCTAAGGGGCAGCTCTAGATGTCCCTTGAGGCACCCAGGAAGGAAATTCCCCTCTGCTGCCAGCTCGATATGTGCAAGCTTCCCATATTGCCATTTTATTTCATCTTCCTGGTAATGCCGTCCAAGAAGAAGGTGTCCTCACTTTACAGATGAAGAAACTGAGTGTCCGAACTATGGAGGGACATGGAAAAGGCCACACAGATAGAAAGGGATGTTCTGGGATTGAAGCAGAGGGCCTGCCTGAGCTGTTCAGCCATACCCCTCCAACCCACTCTGGGAGGCAGCACTCTGCACACTGCATAACAGGCAGGTGTCAGGGGACACTGTGCACACAACTTGTGTAGGTATGGTTGTGTGAGAGTGTACATTCATGATGGTTGGATTGAATGTCTCAGTCAGTTTTCAATTGTGTATTAGAAGCTAGGTCTGTACATGTGTTCGATTCTAAGCAGTTGAGGTTGATTGGCTCCAGCTAGACATCTGAATGTGTGTGTGTGTGTGTGTGTGTATACATGTCTATCCACATGTGGCACTGTGCCTACTGGTATGTATTTCCTTATGTAAATATGTACCTGTGTCCAGGTACACCTATAATTGTGTGTAAGCATGACTGTAGTAAGCACATGAGCTTATCTCTACAGTGTCTGGTTATTTCGGGGTGTTGGGGTGAAGGCTTATATTAGTTTCTATACCTGTTGACTCTGTGAGTTGTGTGGGTGCCTAGAGTGTAAAGTAAAACCTTGCCACATTGACCATATATACAAATCGCTGTGTGTCAGGGGCATGATGATCAGGGTCTCTTTCTACCTGTGTACGTGTGGGAGAGTCTCCACCATACATGCCTGAGTCTAAGGCTATGGGCAATGCCATATGCATGTTGAGCATGTGTGTATGTGTGTGTGTGTGTGTGTGTGTGTGTACATGCATGTGAATCTGGGCACATCTGGGCCTTAGAGAAGGCCTGGGACATGTGGCCCTTCATTTGCACTCAGACCTCATCTCAGTCTGCCCTGGTGAATCTCAGCACTCTCCCAACATGCCCTGCAGCCTGTGTGACACACTCCCCTGTGGAAGAATCAGGACCCATTGGGTGTGAGCATCCCTGTTACACTCTGCCAAGTGCACTAATCCCCCTAGGGAAGTGATTACCAACAACCATACACAGCCGGAGTTGCTTAATCACTCATAAGAAATTTCTTTATAATCTTAGTAAACTACTTTAATTACTTGCAACTACCAATTAGTGTTTGAAGGTTTCCCTTCCAGAGAAACAAGCCTCCCCCTTTGGACTTCCAGTCCCCTCCTCCTGCCAGGGGAAGACTACTCACCTGGCTGCCCCTCCCACTGCTGCCAGACTGCCCCCTCCTCTGCCCACAGGGTCTTCACAGCAGCCTGACCCCTGGCTTGGCTTCAGGAGGTCTTGTGCCAATGCCAAGGTCATGGCTGAGTGGGAGGCTCAGAGCCCTATCAGTCCCTAGCCCAGCCTCTTGTTCTTAGTCCCATGGAGCAGGCTGGGTCCTGATATTGTTCAGGGCTCTACTGCCTATGGCAAAAGCATCCCTTCACTGGGCCTTTCTGTTCCCCAGCCAGTGCCTGCTTCTCTTGAGGTGCAGAGAAAATAGTAGGTGTCCCCACGATCTTGCACAAACTGGCTGGAATAGATGTTGACTTTCGAAGGCCAAGCAGCTCTCTGACTCAGTCTACCACTGAATCTAGCTGGATCTCGAGGAGAGGTGCTGACTGTAGTGAGCTTCTGTTCCCGCCCAAGAGGCCCTTAGAATCCCAGAAAAGGCAGCATGGCAGGGGGCACTCTTTGGCTGGAGTCTCTAGCTGCATTTGACCTTAGGCAAATCACTTCTTCATTCCAAGCCTCTGTTTCTCTATGTGTAAAATGTGAACAATGATGGTGATGTCATCCTTTGGTGTGAAGATGAAATTTCCATGCCCTTGGTGCTATACCAACCATAGAGTAGACACATAGCACATGCCAACAGTTCCAAGTGTTCTAGGGCCTTGGGGATCCAGAGGAGCAGGACCCTGTTACTGTCTCTGGGAAGCTTCTAGTCTTACAATGGCTTAGAGCATGTGGAAAAATAACTGGGTCAGAACGGAAATTAGGGCTGGAGAGATAGCTCAGCGGTTAATGGTGCTTGCTTTCAAAGCATGTAGGCCAGGATTTAATTCTCCAACATCCAGATGCACAAAGTGGCACATATATCTAGAGTTCCTCTGCAATGGCAAGAAGACCCTCCTGGTCCATTCTCTCTCTCTCTCTCTCTCTCTCTCTCTCTCTCTCTCTCTCTCTCTCTCTCTCTCTCTCTCTCCCTCCCTCCTTGTAAAATAAATAAAATAATTTTTCAAAAGAATAAAAGGACTGAAGAAAAGCTCAAACATTAGTGGCACTTGTTTGCAAAGTCTGATGGCCCAAGTTTGATTCCCTGGTGCAACCATGTAAAGCCAGATGATTGCATGACGCATGCATCTGGAATTTAGATGCCCTGAAGGCCTTAGCATGTCCATTTTCTTCTTTCTTTCTTTCTTTCTTTCTTTCTTCCTTCCTTCCTTCCTTCCTTCCTTCCTTCTTTCTTTCTTTCTCTCTGTCCTTACAAATATATGATGTCATGGTTTGATCCAGGTGTCCCCCACAAACAAGTGAATGTGTTCTGGGTAATCGTTCCTCAGCTGATGGCAGTTTGGGTTTTACAACCTCAATGAAGCTGTGTTGTTGGGGGCAGACTTATGGGAGTTATAAGCCAGCTTCCCCTTGCCAGTATTTGGCACATCTTCCTGCCGCTGTTTGCAGTGCTGTGGCGGAGGTGATGTCCAGCCCTCTGCTCATGCCATCATTTTCCCTACCAGGATGGAGTCTCCCCTCGAGTCCGTAAGCCAAATAAACCCATTCCTCCACAAGCCGCTTTTGCTTGGGTTCTTTCTGCGCAGAAACTAGAAAACTGACCACAAGAAATGATGAATAAAAATATTTTTTACACTTAACAAAAAAAACTTTATTGGATTACAAATTTTAAAATGAATCACTTAATTTAAAAGTGGGACTATTTTAATTTTCTTATTCTTAAATGAGTTCTTTCAGGAATGTTCTTTATTTTTAAAATGATGAAAAAACTAACCAAGCAGAGGTGGGATGATACCAATCTCAAACATGGATATTTAAAGGTGGTTTTCTGTGCTATGTTGAAATTATTTAAATAAAAAAGAATGAAAATTGGAGTGTTTGCCCTCAAAAACACAGAGGATGTTGGAGATGGTAAGAAAAACAAGAGCAGCAACTTAGCATTCACAATATCACTTACTTCCCATTCATCCCTCCCTGGTGCCCTGCATCCTGAATACCTGAATAGGAGCATCTTTGTGTAGCACAGCTTTATAGGAAGTGCCTACACTTCCCCAGATTGGCTTCAGTTCATTTTGGTGCACCTGTTCATGCGCATGGCTGCAGACATATGTGCACAGACATAGACAGATGAAATGTGTGGCAGAGAAATAGCTACTACAAGCCGGGCATGGTGGTGCCTACCTTTAATCCCAACACTCGGGAGGCAGAGGTAGGAGGATTGCCATGAGTTCGAGACCACCCTGTGACTACATAGTGAATTCCAGGTCATCTTGGGCTAGAGGGAGACCTTACCTTGAAAAAACAAAAAGAAAAAAAGAAGGAAGGAAGGAAGGAAGAAAGAAAGAAAAAAAGAAAAAGAAAGAAAGAAAGAAAGAAAGAAAGAAAGAAAGAAAGAAAGAAAGAAAGAAAGAAAGAAAGAAAGAAGAAAGAGTCACTCTAACTCCCTGGATACTCCTGATTCCACACTGTTCCCAAGGCATTTGCTCTACCCCTTAGTTCTGACACGTACCTGCTATTAATATTTCTGCTTTAAAGATGAGGAAATTGAGGCACAGGGAGTTGTGCAACTTATCTCCCCAGACTTCTATTTGAAAGTAATCTCTTCCACTATGAGCTCCTCTGTCATATGGCTTAGGTCTGGAGTTCCCACCAACCATGGTAGGGCTGAGAAGGTTGTGTCTTTGTCTAGGAACCTGCAGTCACTTGGCTCCCAGCTCCAGGCCCTTTCTCTAGACTTCTGTTTCTCTAGCCCTCCCCTTGCCACATCCCTTGGAACTGAGGGAATCATAGCCTCCTGGGCAGGCAGGCAGGCAGTCAGGCTGTGAGGGTTAATTAACTGTTTTCCAAAAAGCTTTGAAGATGAAGTTTCCTGGGGGGGGGGAGAGGAAGCTGACTTACAGGCTGGTAGAACCGCCAATGAGTTGGGGTGCCAAGTTGTTATTATGGAAAAACCCCCGGCTTCTGGCCTCCACTCCACCCTCCCCTGCAAGGTGCTACCAGTGGGTGCAAGCTCTCGGGACTCTACACCATGCCTGGACGTGTTTTTGGAACCATACGGCCTTGATGGAGGACTGAGACCCTGGTCTGTGGGGAGAGGAATGGGGATGGAGGAGAACCCCAGGCTGTAGGTAACAAGGGTCCAAGAGCCGCATCATTCCCTGGAGCCCATTCCAAGCGAATTTGGAAAGTGAGTCTGCTGGATCTGGTGTTGGCACAGCCGTGCCAGGACTCATTCCCTTGCAGTGAGCCCAACCCAGATGGCCAGGAAAGTGGCTCTGGATCCACTGCCCTGTGACCTCAGAAGGCCAGTCCTGTTATCCGAGATGGTTTCCCTGTCTGCAAGCCAGACCCTGTACTCCAGGACCTTTCCTGAAGGACAGAGTGGGGCATGGTGAGCATTCAGCTCACAGTCCTCTTCTGGTGAACTATCTTGCAGGAGGTCTTGCTCATGCAAAAACTGTATTCAACCTGACCAGCCTCTGGGAGGAGACTGTCTCCCAACCTAATTGCATACTGATTCAAAAGAGTGATGAAGAGCCACATGGGCAGTGCAGAAAGATGCCCCCGTTCATGCCACTAAGTTCAAAGTCAGAGGGAAAATAAGGGTATGCACAAAGTGAGGCCCCGGGTGTGAAGGATGAAACCAGTTATTCATATCTATGTGGACTGAAGTTCCACTGTGCTGGTTTGCTAGCCCTGGCCTGCAGGTGGGGCCTGATGCCTCTGCACTGTGCTTTGTCTTCTTGGTCCAACAATGAACTATGGACAAGAAGCCACTGAATGCCTGCTCAGGGCCAGGTCCTTGCTGGACTGAGCGCTTGTTTGCTGAGGGTGGTTCTCGGCTGAGGCTGGCTGGTATGATCTTAGGCAGAAGTCAACCTGTTTTGACCTCTGATTCCATACCAGAGATCTTCTTCTCATGCCTGTCAATCTGGGTCTGCCATGCACTGAAGGCTTCACCTGGCCAGGTCAGGGGTCAAGGGTCAGCATGTGTGCATGCCCATGCATACAGCACATATATTGTATGTGTGAATGCTCTTTTACACCAGACCCTGAAAGGAGATGTGGAAAGTCAGAGAGCAGAGTGTCTGCTCCCACTATCTGGTGTGGGATGACAGAGATAGGATTGTGATCACATATGCACAAACCAAACTTCAAATACTTTGAGCTAACTGGAAATTTGTCCCAAGGCTCATGGAGGGGTCCTCACAGAACTCATGAGTGCAAAGAAGCCAGACTTGGGTTGGAGAGATTGCTTAGTGGTTAAGGCATTTGCCTACAAAGCAGAAGGACCTGAGTTTGATTGCCCAGTACCACCTAAAGCCAGAAGCACAAGGTGGTACATGTGTCTGGAGTTCGTTTGCAGTGGCTGGAGGCCCTGGTGTGCCTATTCTCTCTCTCTCTCTCTCTCTCTCTCTCTC
>PVHP010032828.1:0-20053 GCA_004024765.1 Zapus hudsonius | reverse complement strand
GCACTGCTGTGTATGCTTTCTTCTACCTTTGGGGGGTCTTTAATATGGAAGAGGGTCAATTACTGCTATGGGAAATAAGAGGAAAGTAGAGCGGAAAAATAAAGCCTGTTAAACATAGTACACAAGTGCACACACAGGCACACATGTACACACACAGCAAAACCATTTAGCTTCTTAAAGACCAGCAGCTGATTGAAATTACTTCATAAATACAAGACTCATGAACTGATTAACACCAAAATGAAAAGGTATAATTTCCTATTTTCATTGGGGCAGAAATCAGGGGAGAAAGACTTGGTGGGACAGATAGCATTTTTTTTCCCCATCTGAAAGTCATATTTCAATTGTACTTGCAGATGTGCCAGGGGAACTGGCAGGTGAGCAGAAGTGATCCATGAGACCTAACATTCTTTTCATTTTTGCCAGTAGTTTCGTAACCACAGACAAAAATTACAAATGACTTAGGTTTGGCATATGTGAGCCTCTGGATGAATGAAATCACCTACTCTTGGCTTTTTATTGATTCCACAAATGTTTACTAAGGTAAGCAAGGAAGTGGTCTGGACTTGTGCAAAGATATGGCCTGTGGACCCAGAGGTCTTGGCTACAGCTTTCGTCTTGTCCAGAAAACAGAGCATGCTTAAGTAGGTCAAACAAAGAATCTTAGGAATCTAGAGAAGCCAGTTATTGTGAAGAACTGATGAGGTCATAGGAAGAGCAAGCTCAGGCATCCCTGCAAGGCCAAACAGTTCTGGACCCTCCTTGTGGTAACCTTCTGTTTTTTCATTCCATTAAACTTATTAAAATGTTCTCCATAATGGTTAATTTTATGCATCAACTTGCTTGGGCTGTGGGAAAGTCCATATATTGATTAAACATCATTGTGTGTGTGTGTATTTGTGTGTGTGTAGCTGGATGAGATGAACATTTGAACCTACAGACTGAGTAAAGTAGATTGCCCTCCCCAAAGTGGGTGGGCCTCGTCCAATGTGTTGAAGGGTAGGATGGAGCAACACGTTGTGAATTCTCTGGTTTGTCTCTCTCTCTCTCTCTCTTTTTTTTGTTTTTGTTTTTCAAGGTAGGGTCTTGCTCTAGTCCAGGCTGAACTGGAATTCACTATGTAGTCTCAGGGTGGCCTTGAACTCAAGGCAATCCTCCTACCTCTGCCTCCAAAGTGCTGGGATTAAAGGCGTGCACCACCACAACCGGCTGGTTTGTGTCTCTTTAAACTAGGACAGGACTCCCATGCATTTGGACTTGTACTAGGACTGGAACATGCACTACGGGCTCTACAGATTCTCTGTCCTTCAGATTCAAACGCCTGAGTTCCAGCTTGCCAACTGAAGATCTTGGAACTTTGAACCCTTGATAACTATGTGAGTTAATTCCTTACATAAATCAATCTACTTATATATCTATCTTACCATCTATCTTTCTCATCTATACCCATATCTATATCATTTCCATCTACAACATAATACACAACCAGGTCATAATCAATACCACTATAGTTATACTTATACTAGATCTACCTATCATCTATCTGTCTACCTACCTACTCATCTGCCACATAATATAGAAGGCAATGAAACCACTCTGGGTGCATTCTTCTAAAAATGTCTCACAGCCATTAGCTGATGTAATGCAAATTAGCCAGGAGAAATTCCATTTTCTGTATCATAACACTTGAAACAAAGGAAATGAACAAGCACATCTACATACCATCTAAAAGATGGCTAAGTGTGAAGAGGGTCTAGTATGTTCTCTGAAGTCCAAGATTATTCTGCCCACATGTCGGCTCTGCTTTTGGTGAGCTACTGACTGCAGATGAGCATATCTGTTCTGCTTTCTCATCTGTCCCACCTGCACCAGATTCTTGGGAAATTATTAAAATAATAAATGCCAGCCCATAGCTTAGTGTGTCCTCTGTGTCAGTTTTTTTTTTCTTGTTCAATACCTATCCTCTGAGGTCCTCCAGGTTGGGTTCAGCCTTACCTTGCCCATTACCTCTGAAGGTGGTACTTTTCTGGCCCAGATCCACAGTGTACTTCTTTGAATTAGCAAACCACACACTCCCTGGCATCTCAAAATTTCCTCCCTTTCATTTACTACAACCCAAACTTTTTCTTAAAATATTCCTATGGCTCAACCTGGAAACTTCTTGTGTATTCATCAGACTTTACTGTATCACAGACAATGCCTTTCACTTTTCCCATTGCCCACTGTTCGTCTTCCCATTGTAGCATCGCTGTGTAACAACATGTGGATACTTGTATAGGAAGATAGGTGGGAAAGTAGGAAGTTAGGTAGATAGAAGCAAGAGTTTTCTTTTACTCCATGTCAGGAACACAGTACATAATAAACATGTGTACAATGAAGGAGAAAATGAACGATGGCTGAACCAGACCCAGGCATCACATCCCTTATGCTAGTGCACATGGTAAGAAGTGTCAAGGGCTAGACATTCAGTCTTGAATGGAAGCCAGCAACAGGATGTGCATAGGAAAAGCTCATTCACTGGGAAGCCACACTAATGCATGGGAAGGAATGTGAGTGGGGTGTCCACATAGCCCCTCAACTTCTCAGGCTCCAAACTTTTTATATCTATCACCTCACTAAGTTCTCACAGCTCCCCCCCCCCAAAAAAATGCTATTATTTCTGAATCCATTCCACAGACGTGAACAAGGCAACAAGGCAATGGAGTCAGATTCAGGAATGTTCACAAGGTCATGAAGTGAACGAGTAGAAGAGCAGTGGTCCAGGGAACCCTATCTGTCTGAGTGAAAGCACCAGGAGGGAGAGCTGCTACAGCAGCCATGCACAGCCTTTGCTCCTGCCCTGCAATCCTGGTGCATTGGTTTTCTTTTCTCTAAATTAAAGAAAGCATCATTCGCCCTAGGAAGGCAGGGTAGGCACAGCCTCAACAAAGAAGGAGATAGGAAGACCCAAACATGGTTTGGACTGCCGCAAAGACTCAACAGCAGTCAAAAGCACTATGTGATTCCTGTACCTGTCAAGCACGCTGCTCATGAACAGTGCTTGGGACTATGTAATAGATTAGTCTGCAGCACCAAAATTCTTTGACATAATGCGTTCTAGCATTGGAATATACTGATGAACCTGTGCATCTATCACATAGTTGGCTCACATGCTTTGTCAAATGTTCTCTATTTAAGCAGATTACAGAGATCTTTAACATACAGTCATTCCCCAACATCCACTGGGGATATTTCCCCAGACACCAAAATCCACGAATGTTCAAGTTCCTCTATACATTAATTTTAGTATTTGTGTGCCACCTATGCATATGTTTCCTATTACTATAATCACCTCTAGATTACTTATATTACCTAATAAAATGTAAATGCCCTGTAAATTGTTGTAATAATGTATTATTACATTAATTTAGGAAAAATTACAAAGAAAAATGTCTATACATTTTCAGTGCAGATACAACCACCTTGGGTTTAACTCGGGCCAGACATCAGCAATAGTATATATTTTCAAATCTTCCATCTGTGGTCAGTGGGAGCTATAGTATAGAACCCATGCAGGTGCAGAAAGGACCAAATGCATCTCATTTTCTGGAGTTCCCTCAACACTGGAGAGGCTTATTCAAGACAGCTTCTATGTAAATATCCACCATCTGACAGACAGAACTGAGGTTTATCTGTGCAATCTAAGGGCAAATGACACAAAGTTTCAACCATTGTGGAGTGTCTATGCTAGAAAGCGGTAACAGTGACATCAGAGGTAAGCTCAATAGTCTATGTACGCCATCAAGTACTATTAAATTAAGAACATAGTATTCAGATCTGATATAATAGGTTTATAGTGTGGGCCTTAGAATCCATTATTTTTCCAACTCGAGAAGATTACACAGATTTACACAGGCTGGTTACCATGTACTTGCATGTACCACCTCCTCTTCCATGGGAGGAGAGTACAACTGATAGAACACTTGGACATTTGCCCTGGTATGTAAATGGAATGTGAGTAGAATAGCAAATACCATATCCAAGTAGAAGCCTCAAGAGATATCTCAAGTTTGTACCACTTTGCTCACCCTCCGCTCCTGGTCACGAGCACATTCCAAGAAGCCTTTACCCATTCAGCCCAGCTCCCACAGTAAGACCTGAAGCACAGAAGCCCACCTGCAGCACACGAAATGTGTTGCTATCAAGCACTAAGATGAAGGTTTATTCCTTGTTGCAGCAAAACTGACTGATACATTTTCCATGATGATTTTATATTTCACAAGTATTTTACTGAGGCTAGCTAAGAAGGAACAATGTCAATTTTATGGTGAGGTCCCTACGTCCTAAGAGTGGGTAGATAATGACCCAGAATCAAATAGTAAGGAGGAAGAAGGCAAGATGAGCAACCTTGAATAAATTATTATAGCTGAGTACAATGAACAACGAGACTGCCCTACCACCATAGGGAAAAAAAACCTGAGCATATTACAAGGGATTAAAACTCTAGCAGGTCATAAAGCTTTCTTTGGTCTCTGAACCAGTTCATGATATCAGGGATGATCGAGCAGAGGAACAGGAGGCATAGCATAAATGCAACCCAGAGTCAAAGAACAGAGCTTCTAATTGAACTAAACATGGTCCAGTGGCCTGGGCTCATTCTCACAAGACTGAGTGGCTCCACATGGTCCCAATGAAATAACTGAAATATCTCAGGGAAGGAACCCTGAACTCAGGAGAAGCACTCTCTAGAATTCCATGACAAATATTCCCAGAATGCCTGTCCCATGTCTGGGACCAGCATCTGGAACAGCAACAGTCAGAGGGCGTGTGGCTTTCACCAGGGCAGGCAGGTGAAGAGCTAGAGTCATTTAGGACAGAAGCTCACAGGAACTGACTTCAGTGACTAATACAATCTCCCTGTTCCTATTGTCTTCAATTCAGGCCTTAAGGTTCTGTTTCTTTGCTCTATTTCCATTCCCTTTCACTTTCACAAAAAAGAAAAAAAATCTATTCATAGGGGTGAGTGAGTCACCTTGATCATCAATTTAGAAGTACTTCAAGCTGACCCCGTGTTCCTGCCCCAGTCTGCTGGCAGATACAGAAGGCCTTCTGCTGCAGCTCGGCTCCCTGCTAGCAAGCTCAGTTTTCAACAGCTATTTCTGGGGGACCTGAGAGTGGTGGCACTCTGCATGTGGCTTCCCATGAAAATTCACACCACTTGTTTCCTATGCTGACCCCCAAGGCTAACTTCTGACACCTCCCTCCCCCTGGTGCCCACAGAGGTACTTCTATGCAGCCCTGGGCCTCCTCTGAGCACCAGCCAGAGCAACAATCCTGACCTTTGCCTTCTTTATTCAGTAGCAACTAAATGAAACAGCCACCTTGTGTGCATAGTTGTTCAAGTGGTGTACTGACTAAAGAAACCAAATACTAACATAAATGAGGAAAAGTAATTCTGAAAGCTGGAAGAAAGCCCAAAGAGACAGCTGGGGACTTACCTAGAGGAACAAAGTTGATACAAATTGGATTCTAAACAAATGTTAGACTTCATCCCAAACTAGGTATCACAAAGTGAACGGAGAGCCCTCACAGGCATGCTATTTACACGGAGCTCCTAACTTATGTCAAAGCTTGTTATTTCAAAATACCTGGGAGATGGAAGGAGCAGCACAGACCATCGACTCCTTTGGAGCATTAGAGGAGGAAGGCCTGTGGTAGGTCATTGGTGGATACAATAGTAACCATGTATTTTTAATACCAGGTGCCTTAAGTTTTGTTTATTTAAAAAAATTTGTGGTTTAATATATTCATTTAAAAAATCTTGAAACATACATTTTTGTCAGAAAATTCAAGTGGTCTTATCAGGAGTGCTTTGGGCCTAAATAAAAGAATGTAGGCTCCCTGAGATCAGAGCTTATCTAACCCACCCAGTTTTCTAAAAGTTCCTGTGTCTGAGAGTTACTCTATCCAAAATAGCTGTTGAGTTAAACATAAAGACAAATCTTTGCCTTCCCCTCCTTTTTTATTATACTTATGCAAACACACCACTTGAGTCACCAGCTATAAAAGAATGGCTTTCCTCCCTAATATGTGTGATAATCCTACTTTACAAGGGTGGCATGCACACTGTTATGGCTTGAATATGAAGTGTCCTCTAGAGGATCATATATTCGATGTTTGGTCCCCCATTGGTAGCTCTATTTTAAGAGGCTATCAAAGCTTTGGGAGGTAGAGACCTCTCTGGAAGAGGTGGGTAACTGGAAAAGTCCTTGGGAATATGCTATTCTTACACTTCTTGCCTTGCTACCTGCATTCTGGTCTCCTATGATGTGAACTGCCTTTGCCACATGTTCTCATTGTCACAGTGAACTAAGCTGTCTGCTGTGCCTTTCCCAGATGAAAAACTGAAGCCCTCTGAAACCATGAGCCAAAATAAACTCTTCCTCACTTAAGTTGCCTATGAGAGGTATCTTGGTCACAGCACTGTAATACACACACACATACACACGTGTGCACATGTGTGCATGCACATACACACAATTTTGGTTGAGAATCCAACTTCATTACTCCCTGTGAAACTGCCATAATCATTTCCTCCTAGGCTCTAGGATGCCCTATAGCCTCAATTTCCACTAATCATTACCTCTTTTGTAACCATCCTGGAAAGAATGAAGGTATCTAAAGAGACGCTTATGCCACTCCTTTACACCACCACAATGAATGGGGATTTTCCCAGGATTCTCATGCTGGGGGAAGGAAAAGGCTGGGACCCTGGTGCCAGCCAGAAGAACTGTCTAGGAGAAAGAGACTTCATATAGTGATGGCAGAAGCTACTGAGCAGAGACAATAATGACTCAGGCCACACCTTGTCAATCAGGACTGATTGGCCTCTGGCCTCTATTTAGACCAAAATTTCATGTTAGGACTCCAAAGAAGGGCCTGGGGGGTGGGTACTGGACATTTTAGCCACAATAATAAGTATATAATAAGTATAATAATAAGTAATAAGTGACCTATTCCTGCTTTTCACTGTTACTTTGTTTCTTCATTGGCCTTGTCACAGTCAGCCACACTCTGCTGGGATGAATCTGCAAACCAGGCACAGTTTATGGGAGGAAACGGCTTATTCAAGCTACAGATCCAGGGGACGTCCTATAAAAGTGAAAGAGGCTGGTCCTCTTTCACAGGTCCAAGCAGAGAGAGAAACCCATCACCAACGTGCAAACAGGCAGGGGGTGAGGAGAGAATTCTTTCACCTTTACATAACCCTAGGGTGGGATCTTGCAATTCTATCCCAGACTTAATTCTCTATGGAATTTCCTTCCTGCACTGCCCACACACAGGAAAGGATGTTTACTTCTAGCTTCTTTGAGCTTCTTTACATCCTGCCCCTACAGAGAGGCTGCCTTCCTGTAAATATCCTCAGAGACCCACCCAAGAGTTCCTAAAAAGGTCAAGTTGACAACAAAACCTAACCATAACAGGCCTATTGAGAATGAGTAGCTAATCCTGGTGTGTTAGGGCTGCCAGGGTCTAGGCTAACCCCAGTACTACTGTAATAATTGTTGGCCCAAGTTGCCAGGAGCCTCCTTTTGTCCTAAGCATACAGGGTTCAGATTGTGAGGGATAGGAAGGCAAAGTGGGCAACCTGGAGAGGTTCCTGACCAGCATGGTCATTAAAGGCCAGGTGCTCTCCATGGCCTGAATTTCCTGATGATGATTCGTGCCTGAGAAGAAACTCAGGTCTCTCAGATACTAGTGTTCTGCTCTAGGAAGGGAAGGGTCTTACCAGGGGAGGAGACTGCTTTCTTTCTGGGAAGACCACTCACACACACACACACACACACACACACACACACACACACACACACACACAAACACCAGTACTGCTCTCCGAGTCAGCAAAGTGTTGAGTGGAAAGTCCTGGCTAAAGTCCCAACACACTTTGGGGTTTCTGGATAGCTTTCTGGTTCCAGGTCTACGGTCACTGTATTTTATAAACACCAGACCCCAGCAGGGATCTCCTCTGCTGTTAATCCCTGAGGTTCTGGAGATCCCCTCTTCCTCTTACTTGGGACTTCAATGAACATTCTCCTCCCCACAACTTTTACTTCCAGATTTTCTGGCACCTCATCCTTTCTGTAGCAATTCTGCCTGTCCACATGTGGCACAGAACCAGTCAGCTGCCACAATGAGCATGTTCCAAATCATTTCCAACTAGGACTCTTGGTCTTATGGCAAGAAAGAAAAGGAGCAGAGATATTTATAAAAGCTGAGCTCTCCCTCCACCTCAGGCTCTGAGCTATGTGTATGTGCTGGCAGTGCGAAGATCAAAGACAGGCCCAGGCTTGCCCTTTAGGTGCACAGTCTGGTGTCAGATATATTTGTGAACTGGAGGCAGTAATGACCAAGTGAATGCTTTTGGTAAGGGGGAAACACCACAGGCTGAAATCACTGGCTGGTGATGTCATTACCTTTAACCTGCCACATGTCCACCTGGCTATGGTCACCAGCCTTCTGGCTATCCTGCCATCAGGTCAAGCACACACAGCACCTGCGGAAGCTCTGCCTGGAACTCGATTTCCCTTGGCTGATCCCATGGCTCTCTTCCTTACTTCCTTCCTTCAGGTCTTCACTTACTCCCCACTTTCTGGTGACCTTCCCTGACTAGCCTGCCTAAAATAGCAACTCATTGCCCACACTTCCTCCCAGCCATGACCCGCTCTCCACAGCCATTTAGGCTTCATTCTTCTTCATTACCATTGTTTCACTTGTTTATGTCCCAATATTCATCTTTTCCCAATAGACTACAAGCACCATGAAGGCAGAAAGTTTTGTCTATTTGGCTCACTGTTGCACCTCCTGAAATGAGTACATGAGTCATAATGGCTACTCCATAAGTATCCGTTGAACAAGTGTATGAAAAAGTGGTTGAGTAAGTTTGAAGAAGAATAGAGGAAGGTCTTCAAAAGAAAGTTCTATCTGGTTAAGTCAAGGGAGCATTTCAGAAAGAGGATGCAGCTCATGTGTAATTTTGGATAAATCACATCTTCTCTTCTGTGAAATGGAGCAAATGTATAATATATGCAAAACTGTCATAAGAACCATGGGAGTAAAAGAAGGAGTCTGGTCCAGAACCAAAAAAAAAAAAAAGCTGTATTAACTATGGTGCAGGCTGATGCAACATGGGCAAAGCTGGAGGGAAGCATGCCTTTTTCTATAGCCGCAGGATTGAGTTTTGACCACAGACAGAAACTGGTGAAGCCCAGCACTATGTGGGTGAAAGAAGAGGGCCAGGGGGATTTGAACCCATGCTTTAACAAGGAGGCACCATTCCAAGTATTCTATGGAACTCTGTTTTGTGAAGGGCTCATTCACAAAGCAAGCTACAGTATTCCCTATACTCTCTGCCTTTGCTGTATCACCCTGTATCTAAGTTTTTCTCCCTGTATAATGCGCACCACACCTTTTCCCATTACCTGACACATGTGAAAGTTTCCAGAACCATGTCTGGCACTTCAGAAGCATACGCAAATATAAGATATTATTTGTATGAAATTAACATACATTAAGGTAGAAAGCCATGCAACTCCATTCTGGGGAAAGCCAAAGAAATCAAACTGATATTATAATTTTAAGGCTGAAGAATGTCAGGGCCAGAAAAAGGGTTTTCTTTTCCTAAAACAATGAAACTGTGGCCTGGACACATTATGAGCTGTATAGTACACAACTGTGAAGGAATTTTGGAGAAAGGCAGATTTCACCCATATCCTGCTGCCCATTTTCAGTGTTAGGTCTTAAGGCACTTTCAACATGTCTTAGTTTCAGTGACTTTATCTTTAAAAGAAGATTAAAACTATCTGCTTTGCAACACGTTCTATATTTTAAGAAGTACATACAAAAGACTAGCAAAGTAGCTTCAATTAATAGCTAAAGAGAATAACTCATTTTTATTAATATGAAGAATTCTATGTATGATGTGTGTGTGTGTGTGTGTGTGTGTGTGTGTGTGTGTGTGTGTGTGTGTGTGCAGAGCCACGGCATGTGTGTGGAGGGCCCAGAACAACTGCTGGATATTGGGTCTCACCTTCCACCTCGTTTGAGGAAGGGGCTCTGTTGTTTGCTGCTATGTCTGCCAGGCTGGCTGATCTGGCAGCTCCTGATCCTGAATCTCCCATCTCACTGTAGGCATGCTGGGATTACAGACATGGGCTGGGTATCCAAAATCCGCTCTTCCCTTGTGCTTGTACAAGTGTTTTATTCACTGAGCCATCTCGCAAGTAAATGGAGCTTAAGATTTAAGAAACAGTTGAGGGCTAGAGAGATGGCACAGCAGTTCAAGGTCTTGCACCCACATAAAGCCAGATGCACAAAGTGATGCATGTGTCTGGAGTTCACTTGCAGTGGTAAGAGGCCCTGCTGCACCCATTCCCTCTTGCTCTCTCTTATACTCTCTCTTGTGCTCTCTCTCGTTCTCTACCTTCTCTTCATTCAAATAAATGAATAGTAAATATTTGAAAAAATAGAATTCACTGGAAAATTAGGGAACACCTTGGGTCAGGGGAACCTGAAAATGACTGGTTAGAAAAAAAAATCACCTAACTAACCAACAATTGCAAAATCACAAAATAGCAAGCACACTGAAGCTAGTTTAGTTTGTATGAGCTACTTAAACTATTTCCTAAATGTGGAGTTGAGCAGATGCAATGTGAGAAGAACAGGGAAGGAGTGGACCCAGGCACACAGGTGGCTTAACGTCAGAAGCAAATGGAAGAACCACACACAATGTCACGTCCGTGCTGGCATGACCTTCACACTCATCCAGAGCCACTCAGATTAAGCCCCAATTTTCACCCTCAGAGAAGAGGCTCTTGGCAATAGTAACTGTAGCCCAGAGACGAATCTGTCTACTTCAAGAACCTTTGGGACTGTGTTCTGGGCCAGATCTTCCTCCCAAACTCACCCATGAGACAGAGGAACTGAGACTCAGAGAAGGAAGTGGGCTTCACAAAGGCTGGGTGAGATCAGTGGCAGAGCCAGGCTCAGTACCCAGAACTCCTTAGACAGTGCTCCCTCTGCCCACAGCATCTTCTGAATCTTCAACAGCTCAGTAAGCAAAACTGTGCACTGTGGCTAACCCCTAATTCTGTGCCTTCTGCTTCACAAACAATCCTCAGATCCACACAGCTCCACACTGACTTGTGAGAACATGAAGGAGGTGTAAACACACAGCATAGCAGCTCTCCATGGGCCAAGGTAACTCTGCAGTTCTCCTCCTGAGTGTCCCTTTCTCTTCATTTCTTTCCTTTTTGTTAATCTTTTCCTACCTTCTAACAACTGATTATATTAAATACAATAGAATGTACTGAGTCCCTTATTCTTTTAACATCTGTACAAAATTTTTCATTTTAAAATTTATATGCTTGAATGGTTTGAATCTTTAAAAACATGTTTACCATAAGTTTTTAGGGGGTTCTGGATTTTTGAAACAGAAGAACTTACAAAAACTTTTAGGAAATACAACCTAGTTACTTTCTGGTACTTAACTTCAGCACTGGCCTACGTGGTCACTGGTCCTTGGAAGGTTCTCAGAGACCCTTTGCTCACTTGCAGGAGCACTTGAGAAGCTCCACTCATGGGACACAGTGACAAGGGTCTGGCAGAGTTCTGACAGGACAGCATTGCCCTGGACCTGGAAGAACACAAAATATGCCCCCCCTCACACACACAGACACATTTACATGTTTGTGCCCAGTACACATCAAGTACATTTGTATGCACAGCTCACACCCATGCAGTACATCCATATGCTTTCACCATTCACATGCATTCACACACCTACCACACACCATGCATGGTCATAACACATACTTAGACCTATGCATGCAGCTTAGCAATGGTCACATGCACACTCAGACATTTCCACTCATCTTCCCGGTACATCTATACAATCTCACATACATGTGAGATCCATATACGTTGGTCCCACTCTCAAATACCCACTCACCACACGCATTCAAACCATACACAGCCACATCCCACACAGATCACATCATATACGTGCACCGTGCGCACACACAGTCCAGGCCTCTCTAAAAGACTAAGCTCAGCATCCCAGAGCTACTCTCGGCTCAGTGTGTTTGTACACAGGCTATATTTATATTTATATTTCCCAGCGGCTCCAACATTCTGCACCAGTGCAAGGCCTTGAAGACCTTACATTCCATTGTCACATCTCCACTATGTAACCACCTGCACAGTGAGGCTTGCTGTCCTGTCACAGACACCGCGGAGGGAGGAGCACCTCCGGATGACCAAGACAGGTCTTCAGAGAAAGGAAAACAAAACAAAACAAACAAACAAACACTGATGTATCACACTTCATCCAATTCTGGAAGAAGGTTCAACTTTCAACAAGGCACATGTTAGGATTATAATACATTGAGCATAAACTCACAAGGTAGAGGAAGAGAGACAGAAAGAGGGAGAAGTGAGTGAGGGAGGGAGGGTGGGAGGGAAGGAAGAGAGAAATGGAGAAGAGTTATTTGGGTTTTAAGTGTTCCATATTTCAATAACTGTTCCAAACAGATGCAGATTGTTATAGAGGGCTCTGTAGTCTTCCACCGAGCCCTGGCCTTCTGCTTCCCTATAAGTACGTGTCCCTCACTTCTCTGACACCCTAGCAATGCTCAGCCATGCCCTTAGCTTGCTGCCTCAGAGAGCAGGGTACCCACTGACGACGGCCACTCCCTTTAGGACTGTGGTTATCCGTGTGCTTGGTCCAGTTGCCATCAAGCCCTTGCTGGCATCTACCCTACAAATGGCAGTGGAGGTGCTGGGACCAAACTATGTCCGACATACCACAGCTGAGGGCCTGGAAAGATGGTGTTATGAGAGAAGTGAAAGAAAAGGGTCTTACGAAAATCAAGACAGTATACAAGAGGTTTTCTTATGCTCTTCTGAGTCTGCCTGAGGCTGGACGAAGGCCATACAAGAAAGCCAGTGGTTAGCTAGGGCATTCTCCCTCACTCTCATCCCTGTCTTTGGGGTACAGACCTCTGCTCATATACTAAGAAAAAGAAGAGGTCATTTGCTTAAGCTTAGTCTGGCAGACAGGGTAGAGGTGAGAAGCAACAAGGCCAAGGTCATTCACCAGGTCAAGAGTAGACCCAAACCAAGAGCCAAGATCTTCTCATGCTCCGCCAGGGACTTTTCACTTCCCCAGACACCCTTTCAAACTCTGGTTCCTCCTCACGAGGCTAATATGATGAGTCAGACTTGAAAAGTCCCTTCGACCTTCCCAGAGTCAGTGTGAAACCTGATTATAAACCATGCTTGATAAAAACAAAACAAAAACTTCACAGCTTATTTTAACTTCTAAGAAAGTTCTTTTTATAAAAAAATTATTTGCTCCTATGAAATTTTTGTAACCCATGATTCAACAAATTTTTTATCTTTTCTACCAGTATTTTTATTTAATTCATTTACTATTATTGAAGTTGATAAAAATAAAAGTAGTCATAATGCTTTTGACCAGTACAAAATGAAGAACCATGTCACTATATCATTAAATCTTTCTGATGAAAAATTCATTCATCCTAAATGGGGTAAATAAGAGCTATAAATAGTCTCATGTAAATTTGGGCTAGCTTTTGGTCCCACATGAGTGATGAAAAACATTTCTATTTTCAGAGCTTCTTGGATTTTGGACTTAATAAGGGAATGTGTATGTCAGAAAATATTTGTTAGTGTGAAGTATTTAAGAGCCCAGATTTGAAATCTCATTGCTCCAGAGGGGGAAAAAACACACTTAAGAAAAGAGTGAGGAAATTGATAACATAAGTATATACAAAAGCTAATTTTTGATTATCCTTGCTATGATCCAATAAATTCTATAACCAGTTCTTTTATGATTATAAATAAAATGAAGGTTTGCTGGCTAAAGACAGGAGCCTGGAGGAAGGGTCTTTGTTGGGGAGATTCAGGAATAGGTTGTCAGAGGAAGGTGAAGTTCATGTCACTTCCCATCCAGAACAAATAAATAAAGAGAAACCTAAAGGATGCAGCCCAAACTTTTCAAACAAATCATATTCGAAGATCAAGCAAAAAGGGAGGCTGATATACATTTGACTCACTTATCCCTCACACTATCCAGGAGATACAAACATCCATCTCAGTTCGCAAACTGGAAAACTTCACACACAAATTTAAGGAATTTGACCATGGGAAGAGCCAAGATTTCAAATCAGGTTTATTGGCATCAAAACATCTCCAGAATGTAGAGGCTCATATTTGTCTGTTTTTCAGAGTTGTAGTAATGCATTTTTATCCCAGCTTTGGAAGTCTCTCTCTTTTTCGCTTATTATCTTTCTCTCTCTTTACACCTGCTTTCCTTTTTCTTCTTCCCATCTCTCACATTCTATTTTCCTATCCTTTCTGTCAGTCCACCCACCCACCCATCCATCTATCTTTCTATCCACCATCCACCCACCCTTCCATCCATGTGATCTTCATCAGTTTAGGAAGAATATAGAAGTGGCTGACGGCAGAGGTGTTCATCCCTATGCAACTCTGCGGTTGTGTAAGCTGAGAACATAGTTACTTTTGGTTCCAAGGATCCCAGCTTTCTCAGAGAAGATTCTGGAGTTGCACCTGCCTCACCTGGGATGAGTCTGCCATTCAGCAAGGCCAGTCTCATCACTGCTCCTGCAAGAGCCAATACCTGCTGGCCAGTGGGCTTGAGAGAAGATGAAGGGGGCTGGGAAAGATGTGTTATTCATTGCTTTCCATAAGTATTTTAATTTATTTTTAAAATATGAGAATTATCAAGTCAAAAAAACAATTAAAGGACATTCGTGGTACTGGGAGATGGCTCAGTAAGAAAATTGCTGGCTATGCAAGTATGAGGACCTGAGTTCAGATCATGAGCATCTGTGTAAAACACTGGTCATGGTGGTACGTGCCTGTAATTCAAGCACTGGCGAGGCAGAAACAGGGACTCTCTGGGGCTCACTGGCTAGCAGTTTATCCTAATCAGTAAATTATAGGCTCAGGGAGAGATCTTGTTTCTAAGAATGAGTGGAGAGTGAGCACCTAATGTGTACCTTTGACCCACACTCATGGCACATACATGAGGACATACAGAGACACCCAGACACACACACACACACAAGGACATTCATGAACTTAAAATACAAGAATAGACTGAAGTAAGGCACCTGTGTGTGAGGCCAACCCCCTTGTCCATATCAGTGAGGGTACCATGAGAATAGCTTAGTATCTCTGTGACATTCTTGTGTTCTTCCTTGACTACCATTCTGTCAATCATTATGGGGATGTTCAATCAGAAAGGATCTCCCTGCCCTTTAAGAGGCAGGTGTGAGCTCAGGGAACTGAGCAGAAGAGAGGGCAGAAAGATTGTGAGAGCTGTGGTGGGGGAGACTATCCAGAGGCACAGCCCCCTCAGTAACAACACACTTGGGCCAGGAGAACCAGGCTGAATAATAGGCTATCCATGGTCCCCTGCCACAAGGACTGATCCAGATGACCCACAGAGGAGGATATCCAGCTGACTGGGGATGGGGAGGGGAGCATTGGGGAATTGGGGATAACAACTCATTGTTGGCCCACTTAATAATGTAACTCATTATGGACAATAAAAAATGTAAAAAAAAAAAGAGGCAGGTGTTTTCCAACTCTTTGAAAGGATTCAAGGGAAGCACAGTTAACTTTCGCCAGCTCTTTCAACAGGCTGCAAGGTTTCCCTTCTTCCCTAGTTACTCAGGAAAATGAGCCTAGGAGCTTATTGGCATCATCACAATAGATGTATAAAAGTCCTTTCAAGTTATCACGTCCAATCTTCTGGTTTTAAAGACAGGGCTATGGAAGGAAGCAAGGGCCTGCTTGTTCTTTACCCCAGAAGTAAAGCTGGGCACTGAGAGCTGACCTAGGTGGTTAGCCTTCCCTGACATGTGCTTTTGCCTCTGTTCACACGCACACTCCGTAAAATATTTCAGGGGATAACCGAAGAGCCCTCCAGATAAGACACGTGTAGAGAACGGGCTCTGTTGTAATCTAGATGAAGCAATGACATTTCCCTCTTCCTCCAACTTCCTGTTGTGTGACCCTAGCCAGTTCCTCTACTTTTTCCATGGAGTGAGGACTGCCTGCAGGCAGGGATGATGCCACATTGATCACTGTATGTTCAGCAGAAGGCAAGAACCACCACAGCATGCATTAGTTAGATGAATGAATGATCCACCATAAAGCTGCAATTAAACTCTCTGGGGGCCTTCTAGTTCCCAGTTTCATTCTAAAAATCTAATTATCTATGTCATACAGAATTTTTATTAGAAAGTGAAGTCATTAAATAAGCAGACAGCAGACTCAGGCCCTGAGCTAAGTGCAAATAGAAACACATCTGTCTGCAGGGCTGAGCTGGACTTGGTATACCGCTGGGAAACATGGCACCTGTTTTCAGACCTTGGGGCAGTTGAGTTGGGGCAACAGGGTTTGAAAGCCAAGGAAACTGGGCCTCTCAACTGCCTGGAGAAGACTAAGGAGTAATTCTATTATTGATTTTTAATATTACCATCTTCCTAGATGTGAGTTGTACTGACCGACTAAATCCATATCATCCTTGCATTTGAAGAGACCCCCCCACCTCTCCTCCCCTGTCTTTATATCCCAAAGAAACACCTGTCATGTGTTCCATTCATAAATTCAATGATAATATCTTGGCCTTTCCAAAGACTCGGGTTATTGTAATGTCAACCCAGCAATCCATTGTTGTGCTAAAAAAAACTCCTTCTAGAATCATCAAATGTTTTCATTTAACTCAGCCTCATCAAACTCTTCTGCTCATCACTTTAAATCCTCAGCCAGCTACAGAAAGCCTCATTAATACTGCACTGAGAGCAAAACTCTAATAAAGTCTCTAAATATTTACTATGAGTCTGAGTTATAGCACTGACCAGTTCCGCCCCTATTAAAATGGGCTGACATTCTCCAAACACAATTATTTTAGGTCACCGACACACCAGCCAAGGAAATGACAAGACTGTGTTACAAAAAGCAAACAGGATCTAGTTTTAAATTCTGAACCTGCCACTTCACTTACTAGCTAGCAGGCAATATCCAAGTGATTTACCCTTCTTCCCCATGTTCCTTCACTATAAAATGGAGACAAAACACTAATATAGTTTTAGTGATAATCAGGGAAAATGTATATATATATTTCACTTGAAAGAGGCAGGACACAGGGAAGAGCAGCTAAGCATGCCCAGAAAAAAAGGCAAGAAGCAATTTATTTTACAAAATTCTCACAGATAAAACATGTTTCTGAAACTCAGAATATTTGCTTCCATTTCAAATATATTTTCCTTGGAGATTGGTGTATTGTGAACACAGCTTATCTTGTTAAAGATAACAGGGAGATTAAACAGCAGGGCCAGGAGCCTAAGCAGGAGCAATTTTTAACCTTGCAGATAACAATAGCATCTCCGAAGGCCAGAATTCATCCAAAGAACTTTTCTCCAGGGGTCTAAGAGGACCCAAAGGTCCAGTAACTGAGAATTCTTTTCCAATCAATATAACTAAATAACATCAAGTCTACTGTGAGATGGGCATCATGCCAGGCTCTATAAATATACAAGACCATTTAATTTTTAGAAGCCAAGCTTAATTATTGAGATTTTACAGGTACAAGAATTGAGACTCAGGGAGGGTAGATATGCCTTCAGATTCCACAGCAAGAACATACTACTAACTAGTGGATTCTGAACTCATGTATGAATCTAAAACCTTTTTTCTTTCCAGTCACCATAAGGCCTTGACAGGGAATTCACAAAGCTCAAAAGACAGAATTTCTAACTGAGACAAAGTAGGAACCAGAGGCTCCTATGAATGAATGAGTCAGAACTCATGGAGGTGGGCTGGTCTGGCTCCCTGCCATGCACCACCCTCCAGCTGTGCTCACCAGAGCTGAAAGAGGGGTGGCTTGGCAATAGCCCACACTGTGCAGACTGGGTGAGGGCCTTCCATGTGGGCAGTAATAGGATATCTGTACATTAGCCACAAGCTCAGACCTCCTAATTCAACCCTAAGGGTGACCTGGTCCAGGGTCATCTCCCTTCCTCTATCATACTACTCCTTTGACCAAGGAGCTCTTTTCAGGCCTCCGTTTTCCACCAGGCCACATTGCTTGAAAGTAGCAGTGTCTTTCTCCCAGCTCCCCATGCAGTATTTGGTGGATAAACACAGGCATGTAAGTGAAGACATGCATTCCCCATTAAGGCTGTTTGAGATAACTTTACAGAATGCCTCTAAACCAGAGACATTAGGGCTTGATTATTCTAAATCATTTTTCAACCTGTGGATAGGGGCTCAGATTTCTCTCTAACCTGAAATCTTCCAATAATGCTATGACATTAAGGGTCCCTCAGCCTACAACCATTGAAATCACATCTTGCAGGCAACAGCATCCCAACCCGATAGAACAAGCAATGACAGTAAACTAGAAAGATGCAGATGCTGTCTGCTCCATCTTAAAGACAGAAATGCAAGCAAAGTCCGTGGAAATGAACTGACTTCCTCAGGGTCAACAGCTGACAAGGAGGCTGTTGATTCCCTTGTCTTTTATGATGTTTCAGCTTATGACCAAGCAAGCCTAGAGCAGAGTGGTGCAAAGGAAAAGACAGGAAAAATGCAATAAAGAGAAAAATAACCAGGAAGAGAGGGGCAACTTGACTGCAGTGTCACTGACAGGGCACAGCGTGTGACCCTATGGCCCTGGTGAGCACTCTGGGAACTGCTCACCCAGGGCTGGCTCTGTGTCCCTGACTCATCCGGTTGCATCTAGGCTCTGGGAGTACAAGCAAACTAAATTCTCAGTGCTGAGCAAAAACAGGAAGTCACAAGTGGCTTCATTCTGCTTCCAACTTGGGTCTCCAACAATTGGGGTCCGGGATGCACAAAGGTAGCTTGCCTGCACAGGGATGCAGTGGTTCATTCCTGGGTGGAACTGGGACCACTTTCCTAGGTATCTGTTTCTTGAAGTCCCTCTAGGAGCAGGGCCAGAGAGTCCAGCAGGATGACAGCTAGGGAGATACGCGCATCAACTCCACAGTGTCTTCATCATTTAACTAAAGCTGAAGTCTTACTGTGTGCTCACATGAGTGTGACTTCAAGGAACAAGCTCCATGCTTCTCTCCTCATCTGCAAAAATCAGGGAGCACCCCTCCCCCACAGCACTATTCTGAAGACAAAAGCAACTCAGTGAGCTACTGCAAGCAGTGTGCACCCACCTGGTATGCTATGCTGCTGCTCCATCCCAAAGCAGAGAGCAGGAGGGAGTGTGGGCAGATTCAGCCCATCAGACCCTATTCCCTCTTCTCCCCTCACCGGAGACTGGGGCCTGGAGGAGGTGAAGTTTTGCCAACCCCCAGCCTGGGCCCAGTGCCCATGTTTATGACTGTTTATTTCAGAGCAAGTAGAAAGGAGAAATTAGAGCCATAAAAGACAGGACAACAGACCAATAAAAACCAGCTCCCAGAAGAGTCAGGGGGAGGAAGAGAGGCAACACTGTCACCATAGCAACCCAAGACCGTCAGAAACACGCAGGAAAAACAGCTCCTGCTCTGCCTCCTCTCTTCACTGGGAAGAAGCTCACAACCCCCCTTTGGAGCTATGTGATACCCAAGTCTTCAATCCTAAAACCCTGACCTCCAGGCTTGTCAGGGGCCACTCTCCTCTGGCTGTCCTGCTCAGGTCCCAGCCCTGCTCTCAATGCCCTGGAGACTGCACATTGTACAGATGGCCTGAGCCAGTACAGGAGCTTGTGGCTGGTGACAGCAGGGAAAGTTTCCAACAGGGAAAGAAGGGAGGCTGATGGAGCTGTAGAGGAGCCTCTGGACACTACCCTGGATTCTCTGCCCAGCAGACAGGGAAACATGGGAGAGGTGACCAGGCTCAGACCCCAGAAGAGTGGTCTCATCAGTACTGCATACTTCCTCCCCCACAGAGGCTTCAGGATTTCTGGGGATCTGAGGGTGAGTGGACTAGCCGCTTTGGCCTT
>PVHP010032827.1:0-20071 GCA_004024765.1 Zapus hudsonius | reverse complement strand
GGAGTGTGGAGCACCATCCATGCACTCATATCCCAGACTCAATAAAAACGAGAGAAAGTGAGTAGAACACGAGCATTCATCTTTCTTCCTGAACAGAGACGCAATGTGACCAGTCAACTCCTGTTCTCACTTTCTCCAGTGTCACAGACTCCATCCATTCAAAAGGCAAGACAAAATAAGCCCTTTCTTCCTGAAGATGCTTTTGGCAAAGTATTTTGTCACATCAAAGAAAAATAACTAGTACAGGATACGTATGTATATCTCTCTACCTATTGACTGTTCAGTTATTTGATTTTCATTTTTCCATTATAAACACGTACAGGGCTGGGGAGATGGCTCAGCGATTAGAGGTGGTGACTTGCAAAGCCTGATGGCCAGGGATGAATTCCCCAGTGTCCACGAAAAGCCGGATACACAAAGTGGTGCATGCGTCTGAAGTTCATTTGGAGTGGCTGGGGGCCTGGCATGCCCATATTCATCTCTCTCTCTCTCTCTCTCTCTCTCTCTCTCTCTCTCTATCTCTCATATATATATATATATATATATATATATATATATATATATATATATATATATATATATATATATATATTAAACACTTTCACAACAAATATTCTAGGACGTATCTCTATTTTTTTGCCTAAAAAATTCTATAAGCTTTATGTCTGGAAATAACATCACTGCATCACAGACTACTTACAATTTGAATATTTTATCAATGAATATAGTATATATTTCCTTTTATTTATGTTATTTCATGTCTGTTTTATTCAATTTTTACATTTTTCTCCATAAAGGTTTGGTAGCTGTTTTGATGAAGATTTGTAACTTAGAATCTTGTTTGCTTTGATGATAAGTTCATCCTCACTGCTATTATTACCATATTTTTTAACTTGATGTTAGTGTGTTTGGGTCTGCTGTCTAGCAATGTTACAGAACTTATAGTGATATTAAGTATGAATGTTGGATTTTTAATGTAGACAATATTGTAAGTAAATAACTGTTTTTTAAATATTTAATTTATTTATTTGAGAGCAAGTGAGAGAAAGAGGCATATATAGAGAGAATGGGCATACCAGGGCCTCCAGCCACTGCAAATGAACTCCAGACACATGCACCACCTTGTGCATCTGGCTTTATGTGGGTACTGGGGAATCGAACTAGGGTCCTTCTGCTTTGCAGGCAAACACCTTAACCCCTAAGCCATCTCTCCAGCCCGACTGTTTTTTTTTCTTTTTTCAGTTTTGGTGCCTTCATGTGGATTCCATTTATTTGTAGCACTCACTATCAGTAATATAAATGACTACAGCTCTCACCTTTATTTTATTTGTATAATAAAAGAAAAGCTCCTAGCACTTCACAATTAGAAATAATTTTGATAGCATTTAGTTTAAGATAGAGTGACCTCATCTACATTTCTATTTTTGTTTGTTCTGCTCTAGTGATTTTTATTAGATATGAGCATTGAATTTTATGAAGGCTTTCTGAAGCTATTAAATAATTAACTACATGTTGTTCGTTCTTTTAATTAATGTTATAAAAGCATACATACCAAACTCTAATGTTATGCTATTTTTCCATCACCTGGGCCGATGTGATTAATTATATTTTACTATCTAAAAATGTATGTGCATTTTTTTGTCAGAGAGCTCTCCATGAGACTGAGACTAATTTACACAAAGACATTCTTTGCTAATCTGTCTGACACTCCGTTTTTTCCCCTTTTTGTTCAAATAAAACAGGATTCCACATCTGTAGTGTATCTACTCATATCTATGCAATGTTTTCTTATTTACTCTTGGTGCTGTGGTGAGCTGTTGTCTATATAATTGGGCCTGAAGGAGATGTATACCCTAATCTCTTAGCTGGACAGATCTTTGTCATAGGTGGTCCTGACCAAGTATGGTCTGTACTCTGCTAGGAATTGAGACTTGATCATGGTAACATTGTCCTCATCAGTCCTAATGCGAGAAGAGGAGATTGGTCAGACAGTATCTTTATAGACAGCACGAGGTCCGCTGCAGACATGGGTCACCCCAGAACTAAGATGTTATATTTATATGTGATCACTATACCTCCTAAATCAAGTTTCTTAAAACCTTCCTTCAAAGACCCATTTGTCTTCACCCACCCTCCACTTTGCACAGGAATTATTTCTTCTCTATTCTTCTATTCATTCATTAACCTATTGCTGTGTGTACTTTTCTAGACCAGATCTGCTCAAACCTTCATCTGGGGCCAGTGCCAGCTAGTGCCTGTCACCACTTTGCATGAAAGATGAGCTTGAAAATGTCTGGATGTCACAACAATGCCAAATTGCTGTGAGTTTATAATTTTCTTAATTTATTTTAATCCAACACTGTTATTATTTTAACATTAGCACTTGTGACCTTTCAAGTGCTTCGTAGTACATGTAGTTTCAAGTTATCATTTTGGACTAAATAGTTTTAAACCAAACTTCAGGTTTTTAGAACTTCATAATTTCTGACAAAGTTTGCAAGTTCACATCTATGGATTGTACATACCAGTTCCTTGGGTCTTTCTCTTTGATGGTGGGTCATGTTGAATATGTGTAAATGTATATACTCCTTGGCCCAAGGGGTGGCCAGAGGACAACTGTCCATGTATTGGAAGGGGGTGTGTGAGTGGAACTTGGGCATATTGGCAAGAATCCCCTCGTGATGTTGTTTTGAGACCAGGGAAAGAAAGAAGCAGACAGGCTGATGGCCTGGAGCGTCCAGTGTTAGGGATAGACCTACTTAGACCTACTTACCAAGCTAACAGCCTTTGTGCCAAAAGGCTCTCTCTCTCTCTCTCTCTCTCTCTCTCTCTCTCTCTGCTTGAAAATGAATAAATAAAATATTTTAAAAATTGTCAATTAAAAAACAACAAAATAGAAGAGTGACTAGTTGGAAAAAAGAACGGGCTCAGTGGAAGGGGACAGGGGTGACAGAAGTTAATGGGAGTGAGTTATGATCATGTATAAAATTATTAATAAAAAGTTTTTCAAATATAAAGAAAAGTATCTGCCTGTAACCTGTGACCAGCATCCACTTTTGTTCGTCATCTGCACTGCCCACTGATATAGAAATGACGGATAATCGTGCTGACATGTTTTCACTCTGGTTGTCCAGTCTGCATTTCTTTGGCTTTGAACCCTAAGACTTCCTTGGTGGTCTTTCACACATCATCTGAGAGGAGGTAGTTTGATTTCAAGGGTTCAGACATACCTTATTGCTTGCTCCTACCAGTCCCTCAGCATTTAGTCAGAAAGACCTGAAAGACTGGATATATACCACAGGGAGAAATCCATGATCAAAATTAATTCCCACAAGAATCATGAAGCACTATGGAGGAAACTGGGCCTCTAGCGAAAGGGAATGGGGGAAGATGAATGTGTGTTTTTGCCCTGTCAAGACAGGCTCACCCCTGGGAAGCAAACTGTAGGTTTCTCACAGGCATTTTGGCATGAGGAATTTTGATTAGGGTAAAATCTTCCTCTATACCTCCTGTAGTTTCCTTCAGCAATCCTGCCCCCGCCTTTTCCTTTGTACAAGAACTCTCCCAAAATGACATTGTAGTTGAGTCCACTGAGAGCTACTTCTCTCCCTTGCGATATTCTCATACTGTATTGCTAGACCTTGTCTAATATTGATTCTTGGCATTTAACTCTCATTCCATTTTCAATCTCTTCTTTCATCTGCACTCTAATGACTCTAATTAAGCACAGCCATTCTCTTAAAGCAGATTTCCTTAGCCCATTCTTTTCTGATGAGGTCTTCTGTGGCCCGTTTTAGCAGAGAAGCAACCTTAGTGGAGAGATAGCGAGAACTTTTCAGGAAGAAAAGGGAGATTGAAGAACCAAGCTTAAAGGCAGCTGGAAGCCAGTTAGTGGGCTAGTGTGGTAGTTTGAATGTTTAGCTACATAAACGCAGTCTTTTTTTTGGGGGGGGGAGGTTAGGGTCTCAATCTAGACCAGGCTGACCTGGAATTCACTATGTAGTCTCAAGGTGGCCTCAAACTCACAGAAATCCTCCTAAACCTCCTACCTCTGCCTCCCAAGAGTTAGGATTAGAGGCATGTGCTACCATCAGAGAGAGAGAGAGAGAGAGAGAGAGAGAGAGAGAGAGAGAGAGAGAGAGAGAGAGAGAGAGAGAGAGAGAGAGAGAGAGAGAGAGATTGGGCCTCTGAGGAATCAAACTGGTTGTTAAGTCTTTCCAGGCAAGCACACTAACCTCTGAGCCATCTCTCCAGCCCTTCTCAGTCATTTTTGATTCAACTTTCTACTTGAGCCCCCTGGGGGAAGATCTGAGTCCAGGCCTTCTAGGTGTGTTTAGAGCAGTTTCAGCTCTGCAGTTCATGCTTGCTTGTGGCTGTTGGTGGTGTCTTTCTCTGCTTGGATCTGTGAAAGGGAATCAGTTTCTTTCATCTTTGATGGAGCTTCCTCTGGATCTGTAAGCCTGAAATAAACTCCTTCCTCCTACAAACTGTGCCTGGTTGAATGCTTGTCCCAGCCACGTGGAGCTGACTACCAAAGCTTGTGTACCTCCCGTCACCCTGGACTTGGTCCTCCTGACCAAGGGCAGTCACAAACTGTATCTTAATGAAGTTCCAAGTATTGGGAGTGAGCCTCTAGCTGGCTCCCTCAGGTGCCCCAGATCCTGGCATTCTGCCAACAAGCTCTGGCTACTCTGAGCTTGAGTGGATGTTTGTAGTTCCTTCCATAACCCCTTACCCCATGGACTGATCCAGTTTTCCCACAGAGATGGATACCCAGCTGACTAGGGACAGGGAGGAGGGAAACCAGAGAATTGGGGACACCAACACATTATTCGCTCATTCAATTGTATCTAATTATGGATAATAAAGATATAATTAGAAAAAAGAACACCTGTGGTACCCAATACCCTCACCCCTCTAAACAACACAAACAATAAAAACTGCTACCTTATTTTTTTTCTGTGAGGACTTCCTGGTAGAAATTTCCCTGGTAGAAATCTCTACCTACCATGCAATAAGGCCACTGGTGTAGCTCTGATGCAATGACTGATGGGAACAGGTATATATAGATTCCAACTCCCTTGACTTTTAGCTGGGATGATTCTGAAATGGGTTGTATCAAAGTGCTTAACTGAGAGGTCCCAGTTCCCAGTGGAACATATAGGGGTCTCTAGTACTTGATCCCACCCTGCCTGTGCTCTGCCCTATCTCTCCTGCTTCCCAAAAGTTCATTTCCTCTACCTCCTACCTCAGCTCCTTTTAATCAAATCCTTGCTTGGGGGGGGGGGGAAAGTCTATTTATGAGGTAATCCCAACTAAATCACTCACCCATGCAATATCTTTGCATATTAAAATTCTGTTTATTCTCAAAAGCCATGAGTGAAAAATCACACCTAATGTATTTAAATCATCATATTTTTTTTCTGACAACCACAATATTTAAAATTTCTAATTTTGAATATCTGTAGGAGAGGGGGCTCTGACACTTTTGTTTGGCCAAATCTTAACCAAGTCCAGGTGTTCTTTCTTTGAGAACACACTCCTGTTATCATAGGCTTGTGATCTCTGTTAAGGCTTAGCTCAAATCAAAACTCTTAATAAAGGTTCCCTGAACAGCAGGTGGAACAAATCCCTGCTCACTGTGGGTCTCCACAGCAGTATAGATTATATGGACCAGATTCTGCTCGAATCCTCCTCTGCCGTGTCAGGATGAGAGACAAACTCTCCTGCCCTGCCAGCTCTCCCTTTTCCTCACCTTTTCATTTTCTCCATTGACATGTAATCCGCATTGCAGAAAATGAGCCATTGTCACCTGAATTATTCAAGGGTCTCAGTTACATTCACCATGTTGTACATTCACAACTTCTATCTGGTCTCCAAACATCCTCATTGCATCACATGTACTCACGAGCAGTCACTCTCTTTCCTCCCTCCAGGGATTCAACCCCTGGTGACAATCAGTCTTTGGCACTGGGTATCCTCAGCACTCAATGCATTCTTTGGGGGTGAATAAAAGATAGTTTGATATGAGAAGAGGCAAAGAGTCGGTCTGTGACATCTTCATTTCTTTTTTTTTTTAACCTTAATTTTTTTTATTGTCCATAATGAGTTACAATATTTAGTGGGCAAACAATGAGTTGTTATCCCCAATTCCCCACTGCCCTCCCCTCCCCACTCCGCTGGATAACCTCCTCCATGGGTCGCAACCTTAAAGCAGCCTTAATACTCATCTTCATTTCTAAGTACAGTTGAGATAATTGCTCAGGATCCAGACTGCCTGGGCTTGGTGCAAGCTCAGGTTTACTGTCTGGGAAGCTTAGCTGGAAGGCTGATGTTTGTACCTCAGTTTCTCCATCTACAAGATAAGAACAATGAGAGTGTTTATTTTGAGAAGTTTTCATGACAATGAAATGAATTCATGTATGGAAAATCTTCATAAAAGTACCTGGCTGGGGAAGCCAGGTCACTGCGTGTTAAGTATGTCAAACCCTATGTTCTTCCAACATGGAAGCACAAACTGATGTCATCTTCTAAGACAGAAGCAGGCAAATATCTAGGGATGCTGAAATGGGATGGATCTTCATGGAAGAGTCTCCATGTTCCTTTCTTCTTGAATAATCATTTGCTTCCTTTATGCATTCTCACCACTCTGCTTGCTTCATTTCACCATCCTTCCTTACCCCAGCATGGAGACCCCATCCTAGGCTCAAGGCTGACCTTGAACCTAGATTATAAATTCTAGGAGACTAGACATCATGCCTGCTTTGGGCATCTGTATTCCTTCAATCTGGCACACATTCAAGCTCAATGATTGGCTGCTGAATAAATAAATTCATGTATAAAATGATCTTTCATCTGAACCATAAAAATTCAGAATGCATTACCCTCCTGCCTGTCAGTTTCTTAAAAATAATTGTCAGAGCATAAAAGCGCTTCAAGATCTGCTCCTCCCTCAGCTTCCTATCTGTACCTGTTCCTGTCACCTCTGCCCTTGGTGTGGGAGGAAGGTGATGTTAGAGACAAGGCCATTGTTCCCTGGTGTTCCTTGCTGTTCAGCTGGGTCCTTCTGCTACTTTTTGTTCCAGCCAGGTCTCAGCCTTGACGTAAAACTCTCCAGTTCTGTATAAATAATGGTTGTAATTAATAATAAATGAACAGCCTGGGGAATTGCAGAGCAGAATTTAATGGCTGGAGATTTATACAACTGCTTGCTGTGCCAGGGTAAGACATGGGTATGGAAAAAAACCTGTGGCACTATCACCTCAGAACCAGGACACTGCTAATAAGGAGCTCACAGTCTTAGAAAAATCACAGTTGTCACCTTGGATTTTCCAAGGTGTCAAAGAGAGGAGGATATTTTTATCTTTTTGGTCTCTCTACTTCTAAATCAGGGTTAGGTCTCTCCAAAGGAAGTACAGACAATTTATGGGGAGGGGGGGGAAAGCAGAAACATAAAGATGAAGGCGAGACTGGAGAAATGAGTTAGATATATAAGGAAAAGAACATAGGGACAGCATGTGCTTTTAGAAGAGGTGGTGGGACCACTGGGTCTTGAGGAAATGATACAGACCTACTGTGCAGGAAGCAAACAAATAAACCACAGGGTGCACAGTGGGGTTTAAACCCCTGCAAACCTCTCCGAGAGAAGCACCAGCTTAGCACATAGTGCAATAGTTGAATTAAGTCATGACACCCAGGCCTTCTGGACAACACGCTTTGATATTTTTTTCATCTAATTCTCTTACCTTCTCCAAAATCATGATTTATTTATTGAGATGGATTCAGTGACCACAGCCATTTTTAAGTTCACTTGGCTTGTTAACGGTCCATGGCCAAAAGGAAGTAGCAGATAAACTCATATAAAGTTGTTGATGGGATTTCATAGCATGCCTGTAACAGGTCAAGCATAGTGACTGACATGGAACAAATGGAATAATCCCATAGACTTTTCAACTTAGGGCTGTCTTATAACTGCATTGTTCCATTGGTTTCATCTGAAATAAACTTCAATTTAGAACAGTGTTTATAAAGCATCACATAAGCTGAAGCTCACAGCCTTGTATGTCATTAATGTGACCACCTATTTTTTTGAGGGGAGATGTAAAACAGAATTTCATTGTCCTTCAATTTTCATTGTCCTTAATTTACAGACACTGAGCTGAGGCTTCAAGCTGTTCACAAGCTTGACCAAGAAAATAGCTGACATATAGTATAAGCAAAGCTTGAACCCAGATGGGTCATTTCCAATCATTTAACTCCAAGGACATAAGCATCAACCACCACCCACACACCCAACACAGTGCTCCAGGTTGACATCATCATGTAAAGAAGAGAAAGTGTGGTTTTCTAGGAGCCTGGCATGGCCCAAGTCAAATCCATTGTACAACATACAAATCTTTCTAGTAAGTGATGGATGATGGAGATACTAGAGAGATGTATGCATCTTCGATGATATTCTTTAAAGGACTATGAGACCTGTGTGGTCAAGGTAAAGTAAATACTTATATGACTGGGACCACAGGGTACAGGCTTTCACGAAGCTACTGGTAACCATCTTTGGTAAGGAAAACATCTATGTTTTTCTTTGTTCTCTGCATAGTTATAATTTGTGGAATGTATAGAGTTCTTATAAGATACTAAAAGAGATACTAAAAGATGGGGATTGTCTTAGGTCTTTATTTTCTTAGAATCAGAGGATATTAAAAGGAATTTTTAAAGACATTCTCTTGGCAGAAAACTCTAGGGAGTGAGGTGTGGGATGAAGAAGACAGATAATCATGGATGTAATCTCAAAGAAAATTTATTCTTGGCTTGATTTATAAGGGCTGTAGTACATAAATTGTATACCAAGTTGCCCTCACCTTAAGACAAGGGCTATTGTAGTCCATGTAGCTCAATCAAGCTTCTGGCTTCCTATCCCTTCCTATCCTGAAATAGGATGTCGAATCAGCTGATGTACCTAGTCTGGAGAAGGGACATCCGAAAGTCACAGTAGCTGGAGAATGATTGCACGATTGTGCACAAAGAATAACACTGCAGGCTTTTTTTCTCGGCATGCTGAGCAATCCATGATGAGCATAAGTTCTGGTTAAAAGATCCAGCCAGACAAAGCTGCAACAGTTCATCAGAGATGGAGAGATCTCAAGGTCAAGTGTTATGAAGAAATGATTTTGAGAATGGGAATGGAGTGGTGGGTCAGATGATTGTTCTTCATATTTTTCATTTCCTTCTGGTTACAGAATTAAATGTCACTGCCACCACCAGGGCTTCAGGCTGGGCTGAGTTTACTTTTCCTCCACTTGATTTTGTCCTATCCTATATGATTTGCTCTGATCAATGGGATATCAACAAATGACACTGCAGCAGAGATCCTAATGTCCTGAGGCAGTTTGATGTGACTCTTCTGTGCTCGAGACCTCCAAGGAGTCAAAATAAACTCAACTTACAGCTATGATCCAATTCTAATTGATTCCAGCTAAGCTCAGTAGAGACACAGCTCACACCCACAGACCATAAACAAGGAAATAAATGCCAACAACCATAAACCGCCGTTGATATGCAGTAAAATCCGACTAATAGTAATGGGGATGTTAAAATGAGGACAGAAAAGGATTTCAGTATTTCTTTTGTGCAATTAAAAATGGAACCGATGTTTAATTAGGGAAGCCATAACATAGGCAATTTTCAGGGAAAAGGAGTCCAATTTTTCTACCTCTATAAATGCTATCTCTCCCTCTAAGATTTTTGTCTCATATTATTCACATTTATTTGCATTATAAGGATAGCCCAATGAACTTTATTTCCCAGATAAAAATATTGACACCCAAAGAGGGTAGGTGGCTTGTTATCATTGCACGGCTTTACATGAGATCACAGAGTTAGACCTCAAAACCCATCTTTGTGGGTCCTATTTGTTGGGTTTATTCATTAGGACCTGTTTTATGTAGCAGATGCTGCAAATCCCACAGTTTACATCTCCTTACCCACTTGAATTCACTCTGCAGCTCTGCCTGGGTCCACTCACCTGAGGGTTCTCTCTAGTACCCTTGGAGTTTGTGCAGATATAAGCGGGGTCACCTAGAAAGTTGACACTGTTGGAGAAATTCACCCTCCAAGTAGACACTGGAGTGTTGACTCTAAGGAGGGTTGTTCAGCAGTGTTGGGTCTGTTCTACTTTGTTTCACTATCCTGATTCTCTCATTAGCCTTCATGAGACCTTCTCCTAATCACGCACCAAACACCTTGTCTTGGGGTTTGCATCTGGTGAGAATTTAAACTAAAACACCATGCACTTCCATCTAGGGTTTGATATGAAACTATGTTGGTACGATGTGAGTAGCCAGGTGTTTTGGTATGAAGGTTAAGTGCCTTGACCTTTTCCACACAGGCTCGTATTTTTGAACACTTGGTTGTCTAGCTGGTGGCATTATTTGGGAAGGTTGTGGAACTTTTAGATGACTCCTTGCTGAGGAAGTGAGTCACTGGGAAAGGTCTTGAGGCTGCTTGCTCTCTGCTTCCTGTCTGCCAGTATGATGAGCCAGCTGCTTGCTCCTGCCAGCATGTCTTTGTATCCATGGATGAAATTTCCTCTGGAAACTATAAGCCAAATTAATCCTTTCCTTCCCTTAAATTGATTCTGGTCAGGTATTTGTTCACAGCAATGAGAAGGTAACTGATACAGAAAATTGGTACCAAGAGTGAGTTATTGCTGTCATAAACCTGACCATCTAGTTCCTAGGCTTTTGGATATGCTTTACGGGAGGAATATGGAAAAATTTGGAAACATGGATTAGAAGAGCCTTACAATACTTAACAGAGCTTTCATGGATCGTTCTGGTGGGAGTTTGGAAGACCAGAAGACTGAGAGAAATGTGGACTGAGGAAACCAGGCTCACAAGGTTTCAGAGTGGAGCAGGATTGTATTCAGAATTGGAATTGAGGCAGTTAATGCAATATTCTCTACCAGAATCTGATTGTATTCTGCCTGCATCTTTATAACTGGAATGAAGCTTAACTTAAATTAATTCTGTTTAGTAGAGGAAATTTCAAGACAGAATACCATCAAGTTTGTGGAATGACTTCTGTTAACTGTTTTCATTTAAATCTAGAATGAAGGAGAGGGCAAATTTTGAAGGCTATGAAAAAAATGTTGTTTGCCAAGGAAAAAAATGATAAACAAGTTTCGAGTTCTGGACACTCCAGCATACAAAGTGGCTATAATTGTTAAGATGACTAGCACCATTAAAGGGAAACACAGTGTTCTAACATAGAAGGCTTTAACTTGTAAGAATGGAGATTCTTCTGAAAGGAACAGGCCAGAAAGCACAAGACTAAGGGAGTTCCCTGCTCCCCATGGTCAGGTCAGCCTATAAGAGAAGAGCTACAACGGTGGCCAATGCCTGGTTTCATCTCAACCTGGCAGAACTTACCAGTGCCATCCACATGGTACTGGCTTTGTAAGCATGAAAAATGAAAGATTGAAGAGGTCAGGATGTCTACCTCCATGGCTTCAGACGACCATGAGGGTAGGCAATGTCTTCTCTGTAAGACAGCCTTGAGAGACCACTGCATGGAGTGGTGACAGATAACAAAACGGATGACAAAAATGCAACTTAAAGAAAGAAGGGTTCATTCCAGCTTGTGATTTGAGGGGACAGTCTCTCATGGAAGAAAGAAATGAAAGCGAGGGTGTGAGAAAGCGGTCACATTACATCTGTGGTCAGGAAACAGAGAAAGCGAGAGAGGGGGGGATGCTGCTATTCTGCTGGATTTCTCCTTTTTTCTTTCTATCTAGTCAGTGACCCCATCCATGGGACGGTACTGCCCACACTCAGGGTGTCTCTGCCATCCTCAGTTAAACCTCTCTGGAAGCACCTTCACAGACACACCCAGAGGTTCATTCTAGAATCCAGCCAAGGAGACAATGCAAGTTAACTATCCCAGCTATTTTGAATTTTCCATTCAAGAACCCAAAATTTAATATAGTTAATAATATGAGTGATTTTTTTCTGGATGTATAACACATTTCTCCAAATAAGACTACTAAATGAAGTGTACACAATTCGTAATGGGTAATCATCACTCATAAAAATGAAATAATTTGTTGATCAAAAGTGTTAGTATGAGGGCCTGAGACTGCCTAAATTTGATTCCTTAGGACCAACACAAATAGCTGAGTGTGACCACACACTTATGTAATCTCCATCCTGTGGGGAGCAGAGGTCACAGAATTGTTGGGGCTCATAAAACCACAACTCTTTCTCAAGAAATCTGCAGATGAGCAATAGAGGAAGAGCATCCAATGTTCTCCTCTGGCCTCTGCATTGCCTGTAGGGGCATCTGCACATACATGCACACATAACACATACAAAGGCACACACACTCCATACTACACACATATACCACAGACACACAAATGTTAATTGCTATACTATGGCTTGTCTCTTTATAAAGGTAGGCATCACATGAAAAGATAAATGGTAGCATTTATGGCTGCCAGGTTGCAAGTCTAATAGTAATAGACAGCTGAGCTTTGTTATAGCAACATTGCCTCAAGATGGTTTTCCATCCTTAAGCATCAGTGAAATACAAATAAAAACCACAATGAGATTCCATCTTACTCCAGTCAGAATGGCAATCATAAAAAAAAAAACCCAACAACAATAATTGCTGGCGATGATGCAGGGGAAAAAGGAACCCTCATTCACTGCTGGTGGGATTGCAAGCTTGTTCAACCACTTTGGAAAGCACTGTGGAGACTCTGCAACAGAATGGACATAGAGCTACCAATGGACCCAGGTATCCCTCTACTAGGCATCTACCCATAAGATGTCACATCTCAGAATAGAGACATTTGTGGAACTATGTTTATAGCAGCTGAATTCATAATAGCCGAGAATTGGAATCAACCAAAATGCCCTTCTATGGAGGAATGGATAACAAAACTCTGGCATATTTACACCATGGAATTCTATGCAGCTGAAAGGAAAAATGAAATATCGAAATTTAGGGAAAAAATGGTCTGATTTGGAGCAGATCTTACTAAGTGATCTCTCAAAAGAACAGAGAGCCAAACACCGCAAATTCTCCCTCATATGTGGTCCTTAACCAGGCTAACCGTAAACTCTATTCAGACTAGTAGAAAGAAGTGAGAGGTTATGAATGAGGGGAAAGGGATGGGGGAGGGGAATGGCTTAAACATGAGGCTAAACCAAAATGGGTTCAAAATCATAAAATTCTCACCAGCATACTGTAACCTCTTGAGCAATTAGTGGATGTCATCTGGCAAGAGGAGCCATGAATAGTAGGGGAGAGAGTCTAAGCCTGTGAAAAATTGAGCAGTCTGACAACCCCTGATCCCAGTCACTGGTTCCTTCCCTCACTGAGCTGTTGACCAAAGTAACCCATGAGGTTCCAAAAACAGGACAGAATTCTGTCAAAGATCTTGAATGCCCTCCCCAGGCCTGAGGCAAAACCTTGTTGCTGAAGAAACCACAGAAAGACAGTGATCAGCATCGAGAGACTCTGCGAGGTCTGGAAAGGTAACCAGCCCCCAGATGGCAGTTAGTGCCAGGGGAAGCTGGTCAACGACAGCTGGAGCAAACAGAGACCACTGGCATTAAACACAGTCTGCTGCCATGAGTAGGCTGACCACACTTCCTACTGAGAGAGAACAGCAAACCAAGAAAAGAGCACTTGTGCAATGGAGGAGCCAAAACCTGGGGGAGGCAATCAACAGCTTTTAAATATGGCCAAATATTCCACTTAGTGAGGGGGAGCCCTTAACTGGAACTGGGGACTTAGGGTGATATGTACTTGGAGCCAGACTCTTGGGCCCCCAATGAGAGATGCACTATGTGAGCGATTGACAGAGAGGCTACTAAAACTAGACTCTAGCTAATTCAGAAATGTGTATCTCAGTTAACCTATACTGATCTCACTCTCCGATGGAGATTCTGTTTGTATCTTTCAGAATGCAGCAAGAGAGCTGTGGCTCATCCAACCCTACCAACGAACTGCCCATAGCTGACGTCCTGGCAAGAGATGAACCACCCCAAACATACCGTGGAGGATCCATATGGAACCCTGCAGAGAATTGTGGGGTTAACAAGTGACCCATATTGACAGCCAATCAGTAAACACAGGATAAGCCAGTGAGACAGACACCAATGATTTTGATACAACCTAAAGCAGAAGTACAGAGACCCCTAAGTTCTCAACAATAAAACAGCCTTAATACTCACCCACCATGACTCAGGGAACTGAGAGGAAGAGGGTGAGGAAAGATTGTGAGAGCCCTCATGGGGGAGAATACCCAAAGTCATGGCCTTCCTCAGTAACAACATACTAGGGCCTGCGGAACTGGGCTGACTCCTAGGCTATCCATGGTCCCCTGCCCCAAGGACTGATCCAGACTGCCCACGGAGGAGGTTATCCAGCTGATTGGGGATGGGGAAGAGGGGCATTGGGGAACTGGGGATAACAGCTCATTGTTTGCCCATTAAATAATGTAACTCATTATGGGCAATAGAAAAAAAAGACGGTTTTCCAGAATGTTCTTCAAGGGAAGCTCAGGAAGTATATGTTCCAAGTAACAAATGTCCTGTACAGCCAGCTTTAGAATCATTTTTTTTTGCTAGCATGGAACATTGAAAAAATACTGTATGTAAAAATTTTTATTCAGTTTATTCCTATTCTCATTTAATTTATGTCTAAGAATATAATCTTGGATTACAGGACATTTAAATAGATAACCTTTTACTTATGTATCATCGATGTTTAGACACACACACACATGCCTACAGTATAGGATCTACTCTCAGAATGATAAAGATTGTCCATACAAGTTGAAATGAGGAAAGGGAGCAGAGGAGGAAAAAAAGAGAAAGAGAGAAACAGACAGAGAGTGGGGGAGGGAGAGAAATAAGGAGAAGGAGGAAGAGAGAGAAAACAAATAAAATATAAAAAAACATGGTTACAGAAGGGAAATTTTCTAGAGAATCATAATCATCTCTATTGATTTTGGTAAAAGCTAGATCTTTTAAAAGAAAGTATATAATTTATGTAAACAAATACATGTTTATGGAGAATTTAGGATATACTCTGTATATGAGATTATAAAAATAGGTAAAAGTTCTTCCCATCTTTATAAACTTGCCATTAGTCTTCTCCTACACTTACTCTGATTTTGATCACGAGCTTCCTTTAGTTCATGAAACAATAGTAAAGGTGTCACAATGTGAATATAAAACATAGAAATCTGCAACTAGTTTGTAAATGAGCTTGGCCTGGGCTAGTTTTACAGTTCCCTTCATGTTGCTAGGACAAAACACTCGACCAAAAGCAGCTGATGGGATGGTAAGGTTTATTTTGACTTACAGTCTTGAAGGTAAGCTTCAGGATGGCAAGGAAAAGTGTGACATGAGCCCAGGCTGGACATGACTTCTGCCACAGCAAGTGGAAAATAGCAACAAGAATGTGAGCTGGACTCTGGCAATGGGGAGCTAGCATAACACCCCAAATCTCACCTTCAGCAACACACCTCCTCCAGCAAGTTTCCACCTCCCAAATCGCCACCAGCTAGGGATGAAACAATCAAAGCACATGAGTTTATGGGGGACATCCGCTTCAAGCCATCACAGCCAGCATACTGGGTGGATAAACTGCTCAGAGCAGTCACCCCATTCACTGCAGGTCATAACCAGTCAACCCCTAAAACAGAGATGCCCAGATAACAAGAAACAAGGCAGATGCAGGAGTGAGTCTCAGCCAGGCCAGGAGAATAGTCAGACTGAGTCAATTCACAGAAGCACAAGCTAAAACAAATGACAAATTTATTATGATTCAAAACCTAACTGATACCTTTGACAGTGTGTTATCAGGCACTGGATAAAGATGTTTCAAACAAGATCTTTACTAAAGGACCTACAATCACATTGGGAACTGAAGGTAGAAAAAACCATCAAGTTAATGAGGCAGTGTGATGTCTGACTCCATTATATTCTGGCTTAATAAATGATAGAAAAAGGTGATAATTAGGAAGTGTAAGCAGGAAATGTGAACGAAGTAAAAGGTGTCAGCTAATAATGTGGGGGTCAAACAGGAAAAGTAGGACATCTTGAACCAATACAATCTAGTGAGGCTTATGGGAAGGAAGGGGGAAGTTGGGGAAGGAACAAGTGGAGGAAATACAGTGAGTTGTCTTGATAGAAATGGGAGTTCTGAGCCCTTGGCCAAGGGACTTCATATTAATACCAACAGCAGCAGGCAACTGCATAAGTCCAGAAATAATTTAATAGTCAATAAATTCAATTACACTCTTTCCTTAAAGGCTGTGCTGAGGTGATAATGGAAACAGTGAAAGTAATTGTCACAGTGTCGTCTTAGCTACCACCTCCTTGTTTGCAGGACCAGGAACTAGGGTGACAAAACCCTATGATCCAAATATGGGCTGCATGTTACTAAACGTTTGGGCCCCAGTGAACCTTTATTCTTGAGATATATAAAAGGAAGATATTCTCAATTTTTCTGGGAAGCTGTAAAATAAAAGACAAGAGAATTGCCATCAGTCATAGTTTCTTCCTCATGGGAGAGAGACTTGAAGCCATCACACAGAGAGAAGCAGGGCATGAAATCCAAGCAGGGATCAAAGCCCCATCGGGCTTCCTGTGTCCCAACAGGGGTCCTGTACAAACCATTCTAATGGGGCCCAGCCTGGGTTTGTGACCAAAACGGCACACTCTGAGAATGGGCAGATATAACTGATATGGAGATGTATAGTCTCTGCATGAAATCCAGGCTCCTTGCCTTGTGCAAGGCCACATCCAAAGAAGTAGAGCTGGAAATGCCACTGGAATGGGGATTCTGTAAAACAAACTCATGAAAAAGCATCTGTGGGTTTTGGGGACTGTCTGGAGGAAAGGAGGATATTCTTTTTTATTTTTAACTATTTGTTGACACTTCCACAGACAATCTACAGTGATCCCCTCTTACCACCCTCCCCTTTCTCCCTCCCAACCCACCTCCACTGAATTCCTTCTTCTTTCTAACTAGTCTCTCTTCTATTTTGATGCAATAATTTTTTTTTCCTAGGAGGGCATTCTTGAGTGGAAAGCATATGTTCCATAAGGGAAACAGGTCTTGATTGAGAAACTGATGATAAAAAAGCTTCTCACTTGCACCCACCCTGTGCTGCATGGGTACTAATGGTCACCCAGACCCCTGGCCTCTCATATGTCATCCCCTCTGGGCAGGTACCTGTGTTAAGCACCCCACTCAGAGGCTCTCACTGCTTCCCTGCTTCCTCCAAGCCCATCTCTACCACAGACCCTCTTACCAGAATAACTCTGTGGTCCCCTGAACATCTGGGTTACAACTGAAGGATGACCTATACCCTTCTTTTATTATTTTTGACTGGCACAGCCAAGTTCCCAATTACCGCCTCTTCCTCTCTTTCTGGTATCATGTATATATTTGGCCTACTATCCATTCCTAAAAGCCTATCATTATGGTGTTTCTGGTGAGATTCCTCTGTTAACTTGGTTCCATGGGCAGCATCTAAATGGTGGCCAGTAACATATAAGGTTGTTTTTGCACAGTTGTCTGTCAGAAGGACAAAGCTTCTGTGTACACGTTAAAGGGATTAGGAACTGGACTGAGAAACAAATGTCCCAGGAAATGACTAATAATTTAAACACTGGCCGCAGCAGAAAGCAAATGTGCCCTGATGGAGAAAGATGAACAATCTTCACCACAGTAGGGGCAGAGTAGTCGGGAGCTAGTCCAATGAATGGTGGATGTGGCTCATGGCCAGAAACTTGTTGTGGGCTGATCTCACCTGTCACTCTTGATTGCTTCTCTCAATTGCCTATCTATAGAGCAGAATGAAAGAAAGCTAAAGAAAACAGCTTGGGATCAAGAGAGATATCTCAGTGGTCAAGATGCTTACCTGCAAAGCCTAACAGCCTGTGTTTGATTCCCTAGAACCTGCATAAAGCCAGATGCACAAGGTGGTACATGCATCTGGGGTTTGTTGGCAGTGCCCTGGAGCTCCTTCTCTCTCTCTCTCTCTCTCTCTCTCTCTCTCTCTCTCTCTCTCTCTCCTTGAAAATAAATAAAAAATATTATTTTTTTTAAAAAGAAAGAAAAACAGCTTAGATTCAGGCCAAATCACTCCAACTAAATCCAAAGTAAAGAGGTTCCTCTGGCCATGTGTTCCTCATGGGTCTGAATCCAGTAACTTTGGCATTTAGTCTCTGCACCCTCACTTGCTTTCAGCCACTTTTCCACTGTTATCTCTGTAATTACTGTTAGCGGGAACCATGGGATGTTACCCATAGGCTCATGATTTGAATGCTTCATCCCCAGATGATGGTCTTGGAAGTTGGGACTGAACTAAAGGAAGTAGATACTTGGGAACAGAGTTCCTTTGGGACATATAGTTTCTCCCACACCGACATTATTCCTCATGACACACTCTATCTGCCAGGCATGTCTAACTTTTGACTTCATGACACAATGTTGTCCTCTATAAAGTTCACACAGTTGAGTTACTATGCAATGCTTACAACAGAGATCCTTATAAACTCAGCACTGTACTCTCAATTACAAGCATTTTTAAGAGAAAAGGAGAAAGGGACACAAAAGTTGCATGTGGCAGCTGCAGAGGTAGAAGAGATAACATCAGGAAACCCGTTCCTCTCAGCACTCTACCAGAGAATGATGAGACAAAACTGTAGGAACACCATGGCAGAACCTGTGGCTTGGTGGCCTTGTGCCCTCAGGAAACTCAGAATAAGCGTCACAAGACTCCTTGCTGAAACCTGGACATCAGAGTAGCTTTAGAGTGTAGGGAAGAAATTCTATATCAGAAGCATGAAGGTGGAAACCTGATCAGACACAGAATCTATAGAAGAACACATACATGGGTCCCGAGGGACACGCTCAACATGCCAAAGAACAGCTCAGGGGAGGGACTAGAGAGACCCAGAGGTGTGATGAGCAGCCGTGGTCTAATCTACTGATAGGCCAGGACTTTTTAGCCTCCTAGCCTTGACCTTGGCAAGAACTGTGTAGGGATGTAACAGACGTCTGTGAGCAAGAAAGGAATGCCAAGAGAGTAGAGGCTGAAACCAACAATCAGGCTTCTGCTTTCTGGAGGAGTATACATTGACTCTGGTACACTAAACACTAGTCCAGAAAATAAAAAGAATTCCACAAGCCTATTATCACCTAGACAGTCTTAAACATTAAAGCACTTCCACTGAAATATTAAGGTGACTAAAAATTTTTCAACTAATGACAATCCTGGATGTTCACATTTCAATGTAAAAAAAAAAAGAAACAGAAAAAACAAGGCAATATGATTACTCCAAAAATTACTGTTCCCACAGTAATGCTCTCCCATGAGAATGAGTTGGATGAAGTCTTACACTAAAGTTCCATAAGAACAATTTGAGTGTGTTCAAAAAAATCAAAGAGGGGGCTGTAAAGATGGTTCAGTGGTTAAGGCAATTGCCTGCAGAGTCTTAGGACCCAAGTTCAGTTCCCCAGGACCCACGTAAAACCAGATGCACAAAGCAGTGCATGTATGTGGAGTCCATTTGCAGCAGCTGGAGGCCCTGGCATGCCCATTCTCTCTGTCTGTCTCTCTTCTATCTCTCCCTGCTTACAAATAAATAATAATATTTTTTAAAAATTGAAGAGGATGCAAATAAACTCTTGAATTAATTCCAAGAGAATATCAACATTCATTTGAATGAAATAAAGGAAGTCAATACAGAATACAATAGAGACAGAAATACTGCAGAAAATCAAATTGAAAGACTAAAAATGAAAAACTCAAAAAAGCCAATGAAAAGCTCCATTGAAAACTTCACCAATAGAATGGATCAAGGAGAGGACAGTGTGTGAGGCTAGATGGCAATATAGCGCTATTAGATCATTCAGAAAATGACAAAGGTACAAATGAAATATTTGAGATTTGTGGGACACTATGAAAACAACAAATCTACAAATTATGGGATAGAAGAGACCAGCTTGACAACCTGGGTTCAGATCTCCCGCACCCACA
>PVHP010032826.1:0-20059 GCA_004024765.1 Zapus hudsonius | reverse complement strand
TTTTTTTTTTTAGTAAGGACATCTGTTTGAGGTCAGCTTTTAGCTAAGATAAAATGCACAAAATGGAGTTCTTATGGCTATTTTGATCTTTTCATTCCCCCCTCTAGTAGTGATTAAAAGAGGCCCAATCTTGGGTCATAGAGTACTATCATTAAGGTGCACTGTTTTACAGTGGGTTTTAGCAATTATAAATATATAGTTGTAAATTATCTTTACATAAATATTTTTGTTGTAATAAAGCATAGAAAGGAGAGATTGGACTAATACAGATTAATAATTATTAGGTAAACATAACCAATGAGGACAATTTCTGGATATTTACCCAAAGAATCTTTTGTTTCTGTTTTTGTTTTTTTGAGGTAGGGTCTCACTCTAGCCCAGGCTGACCTGGAATTCACTGTAGTCTCAGGATGGCCTTGAACTCACGGTGATCCTCCTACCTCTGCCTCCCGAGTGCTGGGAATAAAGGCGTGCGCCACCACGCCAAGCCCTGACTTGTGTTTCGGGCTGTATCACCTTCTCTCTTGGAAGTCACTTGCCCCATTCCTCAGCAGTCATGATTCACAGTCCAGACAACTTTCACTGGCAGAGGGTTCTGAGAATGGCCAGGCAGCTCAAGAAGGGGACAATATAGAGGGACCCAAACACGTACTGAACAAAGTGGACTAATACTTCTCACAACCAACCCCGTCTTTGCCAAGCCATGCTTCAGGAAGAGGCACAGGCCCTGCTAGGTTACAATTTGGTTTTCAGAGTGACTTCATATGGTAACAGATCTGTGTCTATGCTGTTACCTGTGGGCCCAGAGCCAGAGCCACACTCGCTCTGCTGGACACACAAACCAAGGCATTCACAACAGCAGTGGTATCGTTTCTTTTCTTAAGTATTTTTATTAGAGAGAGAATATGGGCACACCATGGCCTCCTGCTGCTGCAAATATGAACTCCAGATGCAGGCACCACTTTGTGCTTCTGGCTTTACATGGATTCTGGGGAACTGAACCCAGGCCATCTGGCTTTGTAAGCAAGCAAGCAAGCGCCTTTAACCGCTGAGCCACCACTCTAGCCCTGGTATTTTTTCCTAGTCACTGGCTACCTTACTCTTTTAAAGAACGTTTATTTGCAAGAATGAGAAGGGTGTGCCAGTGCCACTTTGTGTAGCTGGCTTCATGCCGTACTGGGGATTTGAACCCAGGCTGTTAGGGTTTGCAAGCAAGCACCTTTAACTGCTGAGCCATCTCCCCAACCTTTATTCTTTATTTTTAGCTAAATTATTCCCTTAGTTATTTAAAAAAAAATACTTTATGGGGACTGGAGAGATGGCTCAGAGGTTAAGGCACTTGCCTGCAAAGCCTAAGGACCCAGTTCGATTCCCTACTACCCACATAAAGCCTGTGCATCCGAAGTTCATTTGAAGTGGCTGGAGGGCCCAGTGTACCCCATTCTCTCTCTTTTCTCTCTCTGCTTGCAAAAATAAATAAAAATACTTAGCTGGATGTGTGGTGGCTCACACGTTAAAAATTATTTATGGGGCTGGAGAGATGGCTCAACGGTTAAGGCACTTGCCTCCAGTGCCTAAGGCCCTGGGTTCAATTCCCCAGTACCCACATATGCCAGACCCACAAGGTGGTGGCCTTGGTGTGCTCTCTCTCTCTCTGTGCTTGAAAATGAATAAAATATTTTTAAAAATTTATTTATATATTATAAATTTCAGGCGTGGTGGTGCTTGTCTTTAATCCCAGCAGAGATAGGAGGACTGCCGTGAGTTCAAGGCCAGCCTGGAACTACAGAGTGAGTTCAGGTCAGCCTTGGCTAGAATGAGGCCGGACCTTGAAATATCGCACAAAAAAATTTGTGTGTGTTTGTATGTATGCGTGGGTGCTCTAGGGCTTCTTGATGCTGCAAATGAATGCCAGGGGCCGGGCATGGTGGCGTACACCTTTAATCCCAGCACTTGGGAGGCAGAGGTAGGAGGATTGCCGTGAGTTCAAGGCCACCCTGAGACTACAGATTGAATTCCAGGTCAGCCTGGACTAGAGCGAGACCCTACCTAGAAAAACAAAAAAAAAAAAAAAGAATGCCAGGGGCATGTGCCAGACTTTATGTCTGGCTTTATGTTGATGCAGGGGAACTGAACCTGGCTGGCAGGCTTTGTGGTCTTACTGGCTGAACCATTTCCTCAGCTCTTTCATCAATGTCCTCAGAAGGGAGAAAAAAAGCAGCCCAAGGAGCCTTGTTTTTTTTGTTGTTGTTGTTTATTGTAAGGAGCTGTTAAGAGCCCTCGTCTCCAGTCTAAAGCCCCTGGCCCATCCCTCTGTGGAGGACAGAGTCCAGGGAAGGAAGGATGGAATTGGGAAAGATCCAGACAGGAGCAAACACACCTTTATTCTAGAGTTTCAAGCAGTCTGAGAGAAGGAAGCGATCAGCACAGCAGCCAGGAAGACAGGGCTGGCATGGCGGACAGGCTGCCCGGCAGAGGGGTGCCTGGCAGCCCCTGCTGCTCCCGGGGAAGCCCCAGCCTAAGCTGGAGCACACGGGTCCATGGCACCTATGGCCAGTTGGAAAGACTTTCCTGTGCACTCCACTCCACAGGGCTCTCATGAAGTACTGCCTGAGCCCTTAGATCCAAGTGAAGTCCCACATCTGTGAATGGTGCTGGCAACGCTTAGTCTCTTCAGACCCCCACAGCGAGAATGCTGGTGAGGGGCCTAGGCCACTGAAACACTGTCAGTGCTGGGCACTGTCACTCACCCCCACTACCCTTAAAGGCATCAGGGCAACGAGACTACAAGTCTGCAAATCCCTAGGGGACAGATGCAGGACACTTGCGGCACAGAGCTTCCCAACTAGGAACTCCGTCCCTCATGAGAGCTGGGTGAGTTATAATCCACACACTCCTGTCCCTGTCCTGTTGCCCTCTGCCATCCCGGCATCACTCCACTGGCAGTTTCTGATCAATTGTCCCAGCTGTAGCTGAGACCCGCCTTCCTGTGCTATCCTATGGCAATTCTCGGAAAAGGAACCAGAGGGAAAGTGGCTAGGGAGGAGAAGGTGTCCAAAGCACAGAGGCTGAACCGCCTGTCCAAGCAGCTGGGAAGTGGCTGCATCAGGTGCCTCTGTCTAGGGACATCTTTCATGCAGTGCTGCCTTGTCCTCAGGAGTTATAGTTCCACAGCCCTGTGGGAGGGACCACGGCCCATACCTGCAGAGAATGGCTTTCCTAAGCTTCTGGCAGAAAGTGTAGCTAATGAGCTAATGTCAGAGACAACACATCTGACAGCTGATTATCAATGTGCACCTAGAATCCCAGACTCCCTCTTCCTCATCTAAGTATTAGCGGTCTTCACATCTACAGAGCAGGAGGGAAACCTGGATAGCACAGCAAGGGAAGAGATCAGAGGCAAAATAAATAGTGAGAAAGAAAAGGAGATTGAACACTAAAGAGACAAACTGTTGGGGGACACAGGGCCCAGCTCCTGTGGAGAAATACCGGGCCATCCAATGAACCATTTGGTCCATGGGGCTGAAGTGTCTCTAGTACCTTCTTCCCAAGGACTCTCCAGGAGCAGGGGGCGGGGCCTTGTGAAGCTGAAGCTGTTTTCTTTATCTTAAAAACTCTCAGCAAACAACCCCATGGGTACCAACACTTCTTCCAGTGATTGGTGTGTGAAGGCAAGACGGTGCACCTCCTTCTGTCCAAGCAGGTGGTAAACTCTCTGGTGTTGCCTGCAACATAATAGTAAGGTACAGCTAATCTCCTTTTCTATTAAAAAGCTGGCAAGGCCAGGACGCGAGTCTAGTTAATTCAGAGATGTTCCAGGGCACCAGGCAGCCAGCAGCATCCAAATGTCAAAGACACGTGGTGGTGGCAGACGCTGGCTCCTAGGTGGCTGTCTTCACCTCTCTGAGATAGCCATGCTGTCCACTGCTGAGTCCTTGGGACGCTGGGCTCAGGTGTCGGCGGTGTTTACCTCTTTGGAACAGAAGTAGTGCACGACCACTCCATTGGGGTATCTCGCAAATGCACTGCAGGAAGGAGAATAGCTTGAGGTGAGAGCTGCTTCTAACAGTCTCTCAGCATCCACTGGAGGCACCTTCCCTGGGAGTCACCCCAAAGCAGTTCACCCAAGTCCCAGAGAACAGTCTACCCCAAGGTCTCTGTAGAGCTACTTGTTTTTTTTTTTCTCCAGTGCTGGGAATCGAACTTAGGGCCTCACGCACGCAAGTTCAACACTCTAGCATTGAAGTAAGATTCCCCACCCCAAGGTCTCCACATTGCTGTAGTACCATTTCTATGAAATTACAAGAGGACTACATTAAGTTTGGGTGAGTAGGAACATTTCTATTAATCAATCCATGCAGGGCTGGCGTGTGGATCAGTGGTAGAGAACCTGACTACCACGCATGAGGCTCTGAGTTTGATCCCCGCCACAACCACAACAGCCAAGCCCGCGTGGCTTACTGCTCAGTGCCGGCTGACTGCAGGCCAACAATGCTCACCAGAGTATAAATTTCTGGTCAGTTCCAACAAAGGACACTGAACCAAGTCTTTATCAAGAAAAAGATTCTTCTAACCACATAAGGAGAAGCACAAATCACTCTCCTCTGAAGGAAGGGGATAGACTGTGGAAAATGTCCTGACACAGTGATGCTGGCTCAAAGGTTTGCTCAAGTCACAGGGCAGCAGGTTTTTCATTTTTCCTTCAGTTTTTCTAGGTAGGGTCTTGCTCCAACTCAGGCTGACCTGGAATTCAGGAGGCTGAGGCAGGAGGAGGATCAAGAGTTCTAAGTCAGCCTGACCTACACAGACTTCCGCCCACACATATATCTCCTATCCATTCTCTGGCCACATCACTGTTTAGCAACCAGAGGGAAAGAACGTCGTGGGCAAGAGCCCAACAGCTCCAGTCACAGGCATACATGTCAGGTGTTTTAAGCTCTCAAAGCCCACGTTCAACCACGGCATGGCTTGCTCTCTCAAAGCTCAAGACCTCCCAGTAATCCGGGCAGCTAGCGGCTATGCTCTGCACCCAGGGAGGCCACCTGAGCTCAGGGGCTGCTCAGGGCGGGGCGGCTCACCTGTTCCCGATCTTCTTCTTACACACCATGCACACCTTCTCCTCTGTGATGATGCACTTCACCTGCTGGTGGAAAATCCGTTCTTCCTGAACCTGGGAAGAAGAGATTGGGAAGAGGGCCCATGTCCATCTTGTAGAAACAGAAGGTGGATGTGGGTCACATTTCATTTCTGAGTGTACAGATTCTACTTGTCCAAATGCTGGCATCTAAGTGTCAAGTTGCTACTGGATCAGCTTTGCTACGTTCCTTGGTGAGAGCAGACATTCGGAAACTACCTCAAACTGAAACCCAAAGCCCACCCCAGCAGGGGAAGGCCCACACCCTCAGAAACTCTGCGTGGAGAAGGTTCTTGAGCACTTGATTGAATCGTTTCTTTTGGGCGTTTTCTTCTAAGACCTTTTCCAGAAAGATGCGTATGTCATTGATCTGAGTGTTTGCTGGCAGAAGGTTGATGGCCTAGGCACAGGGACAGAGGAAAGAACAGGGTGAGACTGAAGACTAAAGGCCTGTGCCTTGTCCCCTCCACAGCACTCCATCTCCCCACGGAAGGCCACTGACCTTGGTGGTGTCCAGTTTGCTGTGGTGCAGCTCAAGGACCTGCAAGGCAGCCTGGAGGTTGGCTTGTGGCTCCAGCAGCTCCAGCTTGATGGGCCCCAGGCAGTGAATGCTGGGGGGCGACAGGTACATCCGGAGCAGGGAGAGGTACACCTGTCTCACACAGATACAAGCCATGCGCATCAGACTGGCACCAACCCTCCACTGAGCTCTAGAGACTTGAGGAGCTGCTCAGGCAACAGCTGACACGGAGCATCCAAACTCATGTTAAAGTCACAGCCAAATGAGGATGCTAACTAAGTACGATTTTTTTCCCCTTGCATTTGTTTAACTTTATACCATTTACAAAATGACAACACTGCAAAATAATTTAAAGACTGTAGGCTTTCTTTGGCTCTGAAAGCCGAGAACCTGGAACCAGTGCCAGTTTGACAGGGTTTCTCCATCCCAGCTCTCTCAGCATGTGGGGCCAGATAAAGCTTTGTGGTGCCCTGCCCTGCCCATCACTTAACACACCTCAAGCCTCCGCCCCTGGATTATAGCAATGGCAGTCACAACAAGCAAAAACGTCTCCCCCTGACCCACTGATGCATCCTCCAGACATTGTGTACTAGTTCCTTCCTCTTCAATGGGCCAATCCACACTGACTGAGTATATGGACTGGGGAGGGAGAGGGATGCTACGAATAATCACATGGACGACAACAGACATAATCAGGAGTAAGCCAGCCACACAGTTACCTAGCCTCTTCCTCGGTAAACACATGTTAAAGAGGTAAGGAGATGTCTCTGTGGTAAAAAGAAGCTGTCAGCCAGGGACAAACTCCCAAGAAGCCACATAAGCCACACGAAAAAGTGGTATAAGCATCTGATGCTTGCTTGCAACAGCAAGAGACCCTGGCGCTCTCTCTCTCTCTCTCTCTCTCTCTCTCTCTCTCTCTCTCTCTCTCTCTCTCTCTGTGTGTGTGTGTGTGTGTGTGTGTGTGTGTGTGTGTGTGTGCACTGACCTGAACCTTGTCTCTTTCAGCACTCATGTTAGGGCCACTTCTAAAGTGGCAGGAATACACACACGCTCCCCAGGTCACAGCTACTACTTACATCTTTGTTGCCGTCTTTGTTTTGGTCGTAGTGTTTGTGGCAGTACCTGAAGGGAGAAAGGGGTGAAAGCTGGCGAGGGAGACCAGATGAAAGGCTTGTCCATGTGCCCACTGGACCAGCCACACCTGTGGCCAGTGGGGGAGGTGATTTGCCCCTGGCTGCAGAGAATAGGAAAATGGCCTTCTTGGCTTCTCACACCGCTCATCTTTCTGAGGAGCCTCCCTCAGCAGGCAGCAGGGTTGAGCTCACTTACTCCTCAGCCATCTTTGTGTCCTTCAAGATGTGAACATAGATGAAGAGAGCTTGTTCATGTTTCCCCATGCGCCCCAACAGGAGAGCTCGTTCTTCTAAGAGGCCTAAGGGGTAAAGAGACTATGTAACTATCACCACCGCTATGCAAGCACAAGGTCAAGGACTAAGCTACCAGAGGAATGATACTGGTATGATACAAAGTTTCAGAAAGGGTTGGGAGTACAGTGTAGAGGCAAAGTGTATGCTTAGCATGTGTGAGGTCCTGGGTTCAACCCCCAGCACTAAGAAACTAGAAAGTAATAAATAAAATGGAAGAAATATTATTAATTAAGAATCTTGGGCTGGTGAGATGGCTCAGCAGTTAAGGCACTTGCCTCCAGTGCCTAAGGCCCCAGGTTCAATATTCCAGGACCCACATAAGCCAAACCCACAAAGGTGGTGGCCCTGGTGCTTGTTCTCTCTCTCTCTCTCTCTCTCTGTATCTCTCTGCTTGAAAAAAAATCTTTTTATTGACTGATTTGCATGGAGAGAGAGAATGGGTGCGCCAGGGCCTCTTGCCACTGCAAACCATCTCCAGACACATGTGCCACTTTTGTGCAACTGGGGAATTAAAACTGGGCCATCAGGGTTTACAAGCTAGCACCTTAACCATCGGAGTCATCTCTCCAGCCCCATTACTTCAATTTTTTAAGGGAAAAAAAATTAAAGGAGAAGGGAGCTAATTTAGAAGACTCTACATTCCATCGGTGCTGTTGAGGCAGGGTCTCACTGCAGCTCAGGGTGATCTGGAACCCATTCTGTAGCCTCAGGCTGATCTCACGTTCTTTTTTTTATTTTATTTTTTTTATTTTTATTTTTATTTTTATTTTTTTTTGATCTCACGTTCTTGGTGATCCTCCTCCCTCAGCTTCCCAAGGTGTGTGTCACTACTCCTGGCCCTGCATCCCACCTTTTTCATGATCGGTGTAAGCTGACTAAGGACACTCATTAATAGCCAAGTTCCTAACACCAGCAACAAGCTAGGCACTTCAGGGAAAGTAAAGAAACACCTGATGTTAGCACTCAGAGCTGATAAAACTGTAAATTAGTATTGTTCAGATGAATGATGCCAGATTATAAGAAGTGCTCAGAAAGCCAATGGCCAAGAACATGTTCTCAAGCAGTGACTATCAGTTAGCACATAGTTCACAGGCAGGAGGACCTCTCTCTGGCATGGTACAAAAGTGAATCTCAAGAGGATGAAACAGGAGCACTGGCTCAAACACCAGCTTCCTCCTGAGGAGGGACGAGGATTGGTGAAAAGGAAAGGTGGGCTCCTGCGTTATGTCAAGTTCAACATCGTGAGCTAAAGCATCAGTGGCTCTGTCCCTAAGCTCGACACTCACCATCAAAAGGAAAATCACAGATGAGCCGACCTGGGTCATAGTAGCTGGAAATTTCCAAGAACATAAGCAGTCTTTGCCGGAAATCTCCCAGCTCACCCTCTTCCTCCCCAGCAGGGACTGGAGTTTTGCCTTGAAAGGAAACCAAGCTTGATGTGAAAGGTTGCTGTCAGGCATTGATGTGGGTCATCAAGAAAATGAGATGAGCAGGCTCAGCACTGTCACCATGTGGTCAGAAAGAGCCTCCCAGGTTTCCCAGGGGAGACTTTACCCCAAGGTTTCTATGGCCTCAAAACACCAGCATAAGGTTAAGAAAAGCAGGCTGAATACAGACACACTGGGAGGCTAACTTCCCTTTCCTTTCCTCCTTTTCTTTTCTTTTCTTTTTTGAGGTAGGGTCTCACTTTAGCCCAGGCTAACCGGAAACTCACTCAGTAGCCCCAGTCTGGCCTTGAACTCAAGGTGATCCTCCTAGCTCTGCCTCCTGAGTGCTGGGCACAGCTGCAATCTTTCACGCAGATGTGTCCTCCCCTAGTGGAGGACTCCCAGGGATCCCAAGACCCAGACAAAGGCTCCTGAGCCAGTACCCTGGCTCCTCTATAGGACTTTCCACCCACCTGGGCAGAAAACAGTCAGGCTTGCTTCCCCACATCACACACAAGCACCAAGCTGCTGGGAACAACGGCTTTGTGTAGGAATTGGTACCTGCAGGAAAGGATAGGAGGTACTCCTTCATCAGACCTTGCACCTTCTCACAGTACAGCTGGATCAGGCAGTTGTGGAACCGAGAGCCAGTCTCCTCCCAGACGTGGATAATGTGCTCCTGAGGCAGGATGTAAGTCTGTCCAGTTGGGCCTGTGATCTGAACTCCCAGGCTCCCCCTCTCTTTTTGTTTGTTTGTTTATTTTTTAAGGTAGGGTCTTACTCTAGCCCAGGCTGACCTGGAATTCACTATAGAGTCTCAGGGTGGCCTTGAACTCAGTGATTCTCCTAGCTCTACCTCCAGAGAGCTGGGATTAAAGGCATAGCCACCAAGCCCGGCTCCCTCTCATTTTTAAAGTCTAAAAGGTCCCATCCAAATTATTCCCTAATTAAACTGCAAAGGTTCCCAAGGGACAGCTCTTCTAAAAGTGCTGGGAAATTTCACAACAATCTAGCAATGTAAGGGTTTTTTTCAATTTTGAATCTAAATTTCCTTCATTAAGTTTGTCCAATAATCCTTCAGACTCAAGTCAGCCTATGTAATTAAGATTAAATGTTTATATCCTGGTAGTTAAAACTTATGTGATTGTCCCATGGTAACAACTGAGTTTGGCCCTACAAATGAGACCCTAACATTTTTTCCTAAAATGCCATTCTGTTTTCTTTTTCAAGACAGTGTTTCATACCGTAGCTCAGGTTAGCCTTGAACTTGTGGCAATCCACCTGTGGGTATGACAGGTATGAGCTCACCATGCCCAGCTTAAAACATCAATTTTCAAATATTTTATTTATTTATTTGAGGGAGAGAGAAAGAAAGGGGCGCAGATAGAGAATGGGTGTGCCAGGGCCTCCAGCCACCTTGTGTATCTGGCTTTATGTGGGTACTGGAGAATTGAACTTCTTTCTTCTGCTTTGCAGGCAAATGCCTTAACTGCTATGCCATCTCTCCAGTATATATATATTTAATAGGCAGGGTCTCACTCTAGCCCAGGCTGACCTGGAATTCACTCTGTAGTCTCAGGGTGGCCTCAAACACACAGCAATCCTCCTACCTCTGCCTCCTGAGTGCTGGGATTAAAGGTGTGCACCACCAAGCCTGGCTTTAAAACATCATTCTTATATTTCTCTATTTTTCACTAGACTCAGAAGGTATAGTCAAGAGTAGCATTTCTAGCTTGGGTTCCTGGGATCTCTTTCTTTAGAGGCAGCTGAAATAACCTTCTTTGTATTTCCACAAAGCCCCAAGTGACAAAAATCCCCCAAATCTGAATTGCCCAAGTGATTCATGTCTTCATGGATACTGATTCAAGTGTTTTGTGCAGACCGAAGTATATCTTACCAGATAAGGAATAGCCAGACCTTTAAAATTCTCTGTTAGGAAGGTGAGCACTCTATCTCGTGGTAGAGACTCCACCTCTGGGAGATCTTCAGTAAATATCTGCGGAACACACCGGAATTGGAATCATCCAAACACACATGCATCCAAGCGTTGAGAGCACACGGACACTTTGGACGGGACGGGCATTAGTCATCAGTAGTTGCCTAGTGTACAGCAGATTAAGCTGCAGGCCTCCTGAGCCCATCTACAGTCATTCCAGCTTCCCCCCACATCCCCTGCTCCCTCTCCATGTACAATAGGACCATCTGCAGCACCAAATATGGCCATGAGGCTCTAGGACCTACCTTCAGGCCATCTTCTGGGAAGTCTCTCAGTACCCAGACTGAATAGGAAAAGATCAAATGCAGATTCTCTGTGCCTACAGGGAAAAGAAAGACTTATCAGCACTTGACAAAAGGGAGGCCTGTCTATTGGGACAGGGGGGGCAGGTGTATGGTGTACATGGCCTCAGAATTCATTTGGTGGACGAGCTTGTGCTGTTTCAGCACCAGCCATCCAGGGCTGGTTGACCTTACTGGCCTGGCCACATGTTTGACCACCGATGATGGCCTCTGGTGCTAAGTGGAGAAACAAAGTTGATGGAATGCAAGGGTGGGAGGGGGCTGAGGAGACTCAGAAATGGAGACCAGGCCCACATAAACAGGAGCCACCTCCATGCTTTCAAAAGGGGGCTCACCCAAGTGCTGAAGATACTGCACTGTCCTCTCGTGGCCTTTCAGGGGGGAGTTGGCTTTCTTGGACTGGTCCACTAGCACCTGCAGAGCTGGCCACAAAGACCGAGAAGAAGGTCATGAGCCCCCTCCCATGGGGGTTCCTCACATTCTGCACCACAAAGAACCTCCCAGATCTCAGAAGCCCGCTTCCCAGGAAGCACCTTTCTCGTGGAGGCCCTTCTTCTCATACAGGATGATCAGCTCGCTGTACTTGTGAGCCTTCTTCAGCACGTGTTCGCTCTCCTCAATGTGGCAGTGGTTGTTCTCCAGGCGCAGCAAGGGAGCCACCAGGGCGACGTTCGTCTGCAGGAGGGGCAAGGGGACATGAGCCATCAGTAGTCCCTAGACAGAACCTGCTTTGGGCTGAAAGGCCAAGGATGCTACACAGGCACAAGAAAACAAATGGTCTCTCTCTCAGGGTGACGAGTAGTAGCTTTTAGGGCCCAATGTGTTTTGCTATTCTGGGGAGGAGTTACTTTCTTTGAGGAATTACTGTCTGGGCTGACCACGCAGCACTAGACTCAATTTTACCAGCAAAGAACATCCCACTGTAAGTCCCTACATGAGTATCTTGCCTTATCCTCTTAATCACAAGACTGTCACAGGCATCAGACAAAGGCTGGGTGTGCTACGTCATCAAAGGAATGTTCATCCACGTCCCCAGAGTCAGAGCCGACCCGGGATGTAGTGTGCAGGCGACTCACATGGAGGTAGCACTTCAGCAAGGTGGTGTCAATGATTTGCAGCAGCTTCTTCTTGGATTTGATGGTGGGGGTGCCTTCCATGAGTGGAGAGGTGCTGGACTGGTGGTCAGAGTCATTCAGCTTCTTCACCAACTGACTTCGTTTCTGTAAATGCCGAAAATGTGGAGCCAAGACCAGCTTCCTCCATCATCTGAGCTACCAGGTAACTGAACACCCCCAAATCAGTTCACAGCCTCAAGCTGGATCTCACATTAGCATTCACTTTTCATCCGAGATCAAAACAGAACACTGTCAAATTGCTACAGATACAATAATAGTTAGCTTCCCCCCACCAACATTAGGGATCCAATCCTAGGCTATGCTAAGCAAGCCTCAATCCTATCTGTTTGGTAGATTAGCTTTTGCTGACTGTAATACTGGGATTATGGCACATGCCTGTAAACCTAGCAACACAGGAGGCTGAGGCCGAATAATAAGGGGTTCAGTGAAACCTCATCTCAAAATAAGTCAATAACTACTTCCTATCTGTGGAAACATCCAGTTTGCATTCTTTGCCTGAGCAAGTCCAGGGTCTTGTTTTGGTTTCTTTTGTGCGTTGCCAATATAAGTGGAGACCAGGGAAGAAGGTGAGCTCAGGTTCCAGAAGCTAAGGCCACAAGCAGTGGGAAATCTTATGTACCAGGACCCTTCACATGGTACAGGGCTGCAAAGCATGCATGCAGAGGCAAGTCTGTGTGCTTCTCATAGGCTGCGAGCCACAGCTGGGGGCTTTGAGCCCAAGGCCAAGACTAAGCATGTCTGATGAGACCTGCAGGCACTCACTGGCCCAGAAACAAGAATGGAAGGCAGCATTTACAATTTTACCAGCGACACTTTTCAGAGTCTAGTGGAAGAGTCCACATGAAGCTCTGCAGACACTTATGAGGAAAAAAATATTCATAAAACCTCTGGCCAGTATATGTGCATAGGAAATAAACAATAGGTTTCTGTGACAAACTGTGGGTTAAGAGGCTGTAAGAGGGCCATGGAAAGCTCCATTAGTAGAGCGCTTGCCCAGCATGTATGAAGCCTTAGGTGTGATCTCCAGCTACATAAGCTGTGGAAGATATCTGTAACCTCAACACTTAAAAGGTGGAGGCAGGAAGATCAGAAGTTCAAGATTTTTATACACACACACACACACACGTTTTGTTTTTTTTTTTTTTTTGAGGTAAAGTCTCCCTCTAGTTCAGGCTGACCTGGAATTCACTAGGTAGTATCAGGGTAGCCTCAAACTCACAGTCATTCGAGGCCAGCCTGAGTTACATAAGACCCTGTCTCTAAATAAATAAATAAATAAATAAATAAATAAATAAATAAATAAATAAATAAAGGCTTTAGGGAAAGGTTAGTTTGAATGCTGACTTTGAAATGCCATTTATCTGTCCATAATAGTAAATTAAAAAAAATTAAAGCTACCTATAAAAATCCATGTTAGAGAAGAATATTTATTGGCAAAGAACTTTCCCAACATATGGCTAAATTTTAAAACATAAACTATAGGACAGAATATACAGTTTATAGTTTGAAATCTATTTGTAATAAATAAATTAAAAATAAATAAAAACTAGTTTATGAACACATACTAAAAAATCAAAGCACTCAATAAATGTTAGATACGTATCTCTGGGAGTGGTATAGGTACCTGTATTCCTGCTTTGTACGTTCTGTTTACCAAATACAACAGGCATTTTTCTACATAATTATGAATGGTAAGAAAAAGTTTATAATTCAAATGTACACTTGAGGCTTGCTTTTGGTGGTCGCCCACCATGAGCTCTGTCTCCCTCACCTCCACTTGCCCTGCTGCAGCCATGCCCTTGCTGTCTCCCCCAGCAATTGGGCCAGCCCTGCAGAGGAGGGAGAGCAAGGAGGGCGGCTCTTAGAACACACCATGGCCCCCACCCCCAGGGTCTGGGATAGGGTTTCAAGACCCAGCCCTAAAGCTATATAAAGGGGGAGAAAATCTCTCTTCCCCTTGCCTGTTTGCTGTTTGTGTGTAGTGCTGGCGATGCGTTTTCTCTGTTTGGACTGTTAAGAAAGGGGCCCAGCCTCTTTCACCATTATAGAACTTCCCCTGGACCTGCAGCTTCAATAAATCCTTTCCTCCCGTAACTGTACCTGGTTTGGAGATTCTTCCCAGCCGTGTGTGGCTGACGACAGACAGGATCCCTCTCCTGGGATCAAAGGAACAGCTTTGCTTTTGTTTCTATGACTGGCAGCTGCATGTTAATCTGCTGTGATGTGATGTAAACTTATTTTTAATATTTAAAGTGATGCTTGTAAATGCAAATTTTTAAAACCAAGTGTATGTTATAGTTTTTCTTTTTAAAGTGTTATTTGAACAAACCCCTTTGGCAACTTATTTTTTTAACTTATTTTGCTTTATAGTTTATAAATGTTGTTTTAGTCAATAAACTTGGATCCTTTTACAGATTAAAAAAAATAAATAAAATGTACCCTTGTTAGGTCCTATAACAGCTTACTGTGAATTTGCCAGGAATTGAATGTTTCCTGGTATGAAGATTTTGTTTAAAAAAAAAAAAGAAGCCCAGCTCAGAGGTACTATTGAATTGAAGCAACAACAGAAAAAAACAGTGCCCCACATGGAATTCAACAGAGTTCACTTATGGAATGCCTGCAGCACTATCAAAGGCCCTCAGTTTATTGCCATAGAGAAACCAGTATTGGAACTTCCAGGCAAAGTCTTAAATACACCTGTGTTACACCTACCTGTGTCAGGTAGTCAATCAGAGCTAAGTGAGCCTTCTCCAGTTCAGCACCAGAGAGGGTGGGCAGTGGGTTAGGATACTGCAATTGCTTCCTGTAGTCCATGGGAAGCAAGTCAGGGTACAAGCCCATCACATGGGTGGGGTCTACAAGAGAGGTAAACGCAATTCTTCTATAAAGGTGCCCAACAATTTAAAGATAAAATATGACAATTATTATAGAAAAATTAGTCTGATTTTATTTTTTGAAATAGGATCTATGGTAACCCTGGCTGACCTAGACCTCACTATACAGTCCAGGCTGGTCTCAAACTCTCCTGCCTCACCTCCCAAGTGCTGGGATTATAGGCATGCATTATTATACTGGCTCCCTCCACCCCCACAAAGGGACTGAGTCTTAGTTCAGAAAAACTCAATGAGTTACATCGTTATGAGCTGAGCATTATCTGTTTCATTAAAATGTTACAAAAATGGCATGGCTATCTTCTAATATACAGACATACATAGAAAATTAGAATCAAATCTGATCAACTCTCTAAAAGCAGAGGATTACAAACTCCCAAAGAAAAATTGAAGACTGAGGAGCACACCCCCCCACACACAAATATGAATCATGCACAAGTATAGAAAGCTAGTGTCAAAGAGGTCACTTTTCCTTTTTCACACTTTAGAACTTAGTGTACAGCCTACATATCCCCGCCTGCCATGGGGGACTGGTTAATTTCTAGTGCACCAATACTGTAGAACACTGTGTTGTTTATGGTCAACTGGCCCTTAGCATCTGTTTCTATCACTTTTTATGTCTCTTTATGACTGCTATAAAGGTGAAAACACCATTTTTGTTGTTTTTTCCATGTGGGGTCTCACTCTAGTCCAGGCTGACCTGGAATTCACTTTGTACTTCCAGGCTGGCCTCAAACTCACAGCGATCCTCCTACCTCTGCCTTCTGAGTGCTGGGATATTTTACTTTCCTGCTTCCCTGTGTGAGATTTTGGAAAAGGCAGTGCAATGAGGACATCCTCCTCATACTGAGCTGCTAGTTCAGACCCAGCACATTCCAGGCCCCAACTGCCAGCTTTGATCCAGGTGAACACTCACTTGAGCAGGCACTGAGACCCGGACCCAGCCAGGAGCAACTTGTCAATCATGATCACAAGCTACCTGGGCAAACTTCACAGCGCTGTGCTATGTTGGCTCTCAACACTAACCTACTGTTTAACTCAGGGACCGTCTCAAACAACATTCAAGGCTGGGGAGATGGATCAAAGCCTGCCAGCCTGGGTTATGATTCCCCAGTACCCATGTAAAACCAGATGCACAAAAGGGCACATGCATTTGGAGCTCATTTGCAAAAGGCCCTAGGTGCGCCCATTCTCTCTTTTAATTTATGTGTATATGTGTGAAAGAGAAAGAGAGAGACAGGGCCTCTTGCCACTACAAACAGAATGACAGACATTTGCACCACTTTTTGGGTCCAGCTTTATGTGGGTACTGGGGAATTGAATCTGAGCCAGCAGGCTTTGCAAGCCACATTTTGTTTGTTTGTTTTAAAGAGAGTCTCTTAATGTCTGAAATTTGCTAAGTAGTCTATACTAGCTGGCCAGCGAACCCCAGAGATCTACCTATCTCTGCCTCCCCGGTGCTAGGATTATAGGTATGTACTACCATGTCTATTTTGTTTTGGATTTTTGTTTGTTTTTTAATATGGGTCCTAGGGATCAAATTTAGGTCCATGCTTATAAGGATACACTTAGGAACTGAGCCATCATCCCAATCCTGTTACCTCTGTTTAATGATGAAGGCAAATCATCCTGGAAAAATGGAATTCTGCATTTATGGATGAGACCAAATTAGTAAGATCAGAAGTAAAATATGTAACCACTCACTGTGCCCGTCAACAAGATCCTGATAGGCATTAAAATCAATTCTCATGGCCGGGCGTGGTGGCGCACGCCTTTAATCCCAGCACTCCGGAGGCAGAGGTAGGAGGACCACCATGAGTTCGAGGCCACCCTGAGACTACATAGTGAATTCCAGGTCAGCCTGGACTAGAGCGAGACCCTACCTCAAAAAACAAAAACAAACCAATTAAAAAAAAAAATCAATTCTCATGATGAGAAGCCTGGTATCATTTCTTCCCATCTTTCCTACTGTCTTCCATCATTAGCCCTGCTAGTTACCTGTGCCAAGCTTAGCAAAGACCTGCATGGACTCATCAAAGCGCTTCTGGCAGAAGAGGTTGAAGGCGTACAGGTTCTTGATGTGATGGATCTGCTGCTGCTTCTCGCTGTCTGAATCGTCTTTCATTTCCTAAGGAGAAATGGAATGGGAAAAGCTCATTTGCTCGCCAAGTGTTTTCTCAGTATGTTCTAGGTCAGACAGTACCCTAGATTCTATAGATGCTACAGTGTGTTAGACAGCAACGTGGTGTGTTGTCTGCCCTGGCAGAGTGCATCAGATTGTGAAGGAACTATGCAAAGGAAATTTACCTGGAGTTTTAGTTACTCTCCAGGGTCTGCTGTGAACAAATACCTGACCCAAAGTAACTTAAAGAAGGAAAGGATTTAATTCAGCTTACAGTTTCAAAGGGAGGTTTCATGGTGAGAAAGGAAGAGGACAGGAGTCACACTGGCAGGCAGGAAGCAGAACAGATAGATAATACCCCAGGGATAAAGCCTTAAGGCCCACCCCCCAGTGACCCACTTCTTCCAGCTAGGCTCCAGCTCTGAAAGGTGTTCCAACCTTCCCAAACAGCGCCACCAGATGGGGACCAAGTGTTCAAACACATGAGCCTATGGGGGATCTAATCAGTCCTCCTGAAAACTGTTAAGGTCATGACAAACAAAAAAAGATGAAGAAACTGTCACTGTCTAGAGGATACTGGGGATATATGCCAATTAAATAAATGTGAGTTCCATATTTGATCCTGCACAAAAGTAAGTGAAAAGCTGACCAAATCTGAATAATGTTCAGTTTAAAAACAAAAATGAAGCCAGGCATGGTGGCGTACGCCTTTAAACCCAGCACTTGGGAGGCAGAGGTAGGAGGATCACTGTGAATTCAAGGCCAGCCTGAGGCTACAGAGTTGAGTTCCAGGTCAGCCTGAGCTAGAGTGAGACCCTTGCCTCAAAACAAGCAAAACAAACAAACAAACCAGGGTAAAAATGATGACAGAAACATGTGAGAATGGTTTCAAGAGGGACCTGGACTGAGACAGGGGTGGAAGAAGAGTGTAACTCCTGGCAAAGGGTGGCAACTCATTTCTCCTGAGGCCTTCCCCTCTTAGATTCCTTTTAATCAATCCTTGCCAGACCTAGCTTCTTCAACATGCTTCTCAATTTCTCCCTTCCCTCCTCCTTTCTCCTCTCCTTCCCTTTCCCTTTCCTATTGCCAATCTAATCCACCACTGTCAGCACCTGGTCCTGCCCCTACTGGGTGATTTAAAGGCTTTCTAAACCTGGCACCAACCTCCTTAGCAAGCTTATTCCCATTTAAGACACGCCTTCTGCTCCAGTCAGGGTGGGCTCTAAATATTCTGGAAATACATTTGTTTTCACCTTTTCAATTCCTCTGACCTTCACTGCTCCCTGTTTCCTGCTCCTGATCTAGCCTTTAAAAGACCAGCTCAAGGTCCGACTGTTGTGTGCCTTTCCCAGACCACAGTCCCTTTCTAACCCTTGGCCACATATTGTGTCAATAGCACAGTTTAGTATGTAATTGCTCTCTGAAAGTTTCACATATGCTTTCCTATCAATTTTATTAAGATTGGGTCTTCCAGGTTTAAATTAAATGATATCAACTAAAGTTCTTTGGTTAAAACAAAAAAGGAAGCAGTGGTATACTCCTCGAATCCCAGCACTTAGGAGGCAGAGATAGGAGGATCATCGTGAGTTTAAGGCCAGCCTGAGACTATAGCACGAGTTCCAGGTCAGCCTGATCTACAGTGAGACCCTGTCTTGAAAAAAACAAACAAAAAAGGGAACATCATAAGAATAATCAGAAGGAAAATGGGAAACAGTTTCATCTTTTTTGACCAAAGACTAAACTGACAACCTATACAAGGCAGATCACTGAAAAGACTCTTGGACCTTCCTGTTAAGAAAAATAAGGTGGGCATGGTGGTGTCCACCTTTAATCTTCTTAGCACTTGGGTAGCAGATGTAGGAGGATCACTGTGAGTTCGAGGCCACCCTGAGATTACATAGTGAATTCCAGGTCAGCCTGGGCTACAGGGGACCCTACTTCAAAAAAAAAAAAAAATGACAATAAAGGAGGGAGAGGGAGATGGTGCATCAGTTAGGCACTTGCTTGCAAAGCCTGCCACCCAGGTTCAACTTTCCAATACCCATGTAAAGCCAGATGCACAAAGTGGCACATGCATCTAGAGTTCGTTTACAGTGGCAGGAGGCCCTGGTGTGCCCAGTCCCCTCCTCCCCTATCTCATTTTCTCTCTCTCTTCTTTCTCTATCTGCTTGCAAATAATATTAAAAATATTAAAGAGCCGGGTGTGGTGGCCCATGCCTTTAATCCCAGCACTCGGGAGGCTGAGGTAGGAGGATCACCGTGAGTTCAAGGCCACCCTGAGACTACATAGTGAATTCCAGGTCAGCCTGGACTAGATCGAGACCCTACATTGAAAAACCAAAAAAAAAAGCACCAAGAAAGAAAGCATCTCTATGGAATATTAAACATGTCTTATTGGTATTTTGTTTTTTCCCCGAGGAATGGTCTCACTCTGGCCCATGCTGACCTGGAACTCACTCTGAGGCCACAGGCTGGCCTTGAACTCAGTATGATCTTCCTACCTCAGCCTCCCAAGTACCAGGATTAAATTGTGTGTCACCATACTCAGCTCAACATCTAATTCTTAAGAGTGGGGTTTATGTTTCCAATCTAGAATTTATAGAACAAAAATAACTTGCTCTTTAGAGGTAGCCACCTTAAGTATCTAAAGTATCTCTTCAGAAAGAGTTTACAAGATAATTTAGCAACCAAGTTTTACTATTATCTTCATCAAAAATTTTTAAATTAGTACTATACAACTCACTGACTAGGATAGGTTCAGGATAACTTTTGGTTGTTTCTTAAAATCAAATCTACCCTTTAAAGATAACAAAAAATCATCACTTAAGCCAGGGGTAGTGGTTCACACCTGAAATCCAGCATTTGGAGGGTGAGGCAAGGGGGCTGTCACAATTCAAGGCCAGCCTGAGCTACATAGCAAGTTCCAGGCCAACCAAAGCTACACTGCATTACTTTCTTGAAATTCAAAAGTAAGTAAATAAATGAATGAAATCACTCAGGATGCTTTACAAAATTAGGTAGACTAAAGGTCGTCTCCATCATGGCTTTTGGCGATAGGAGAGTAGCTGGAAACAACATTCCACACAAACACAAAATAGAGTTTT
>PVHP010032825.1:0-20106 GCA_004024765.1 Zapus hudsonius | reverse complement strand
TAGGATGGAAAGAGCAATGGGCTGAGACCTAGAGCTATGGCGAGCTCAAGACAAGTTGATGCCACGAGTAAAAGGCCAAAGGAAGAGGAAGGGGAAACGGTAGGCAGCAAGCCTGCTCCGTGCTCCACGCTCCACCCAGGTCACTACATAGCTGGAGGGGACTTTGAGCTTTGCTGTCCTGCCCCTCATACGTGTCCCCTAGGAATGAGCAAGCTGAGGCATAGGAGTGTACCCCCCCTTCAACCTCCTCTGCACCAGCCTCTGGCTATTTTAGAAACAAGCAGGCAGGACTCAGTTGTGGCCCTGAGTACAAGAAAGTCAACGGTGGAGAATCCTGCACACATGACATGGGCTCCTCCCCAGGTAGCAGGACACCTGGGCTGAGAAAGAAAGCTCAGGCTGGTGGCTAAGGACACTCGTGGCTCTTGTCCTGCACTCGCATGCCAAGAAAGGAGGCAGTGTGGTATCCTTGGGATGTTTCACAGGATTGGGACCTAGCTGAAATAGGGCAGGTGGATCCCAGGTCTGGAGACGTCCACAAACTGGAGGTGTTAGGACATGGTTTGCTCTGCCTCTGTTTCTTCATTTGTCAACATGGGGACTGTGGTAGCGAAGAGGGTGCTACCAGGCAGTGGAACCTGAAGCAAATGTCGCTGTTCCTCTCAGAGCCTCATGTCCTGATCTCTTCCTGACTTGTCATGGCAGATGATCCCCCAGGCCTTATACTGCTGCAAATAGTTCTGGATGTGGATGGGCTGAGCAAGCAGAATGATTGGAATGCAGATCCCAGTGCCAAGGAGGGTCAAACGGTCCTTCACGGGACCCTGGTATAGGCCACACTGAGAAATACGGAAGAGGGGTGAGGCCTGTGGCTCAGGAGCTAACCGATGGGGGTGCGGCCTTTGCTAGATCCTGGGCCGGACTGTCACAGCCAGATCCCACTCCTTCTCCAACAGCACCTAGAAGTACCACCAGCCCATTCTCTCCGCAGCCACTCATTCCACAAATTCTCAGTAAGCATCTGCTGTGTGTTTGGCTGGACACATGGCACTCATCATCTCAGTCCTTACCAGAGTTTTCAAAGGCAGATCTGTACAGTCTTAGGACCATTTTATAGTGGAAGAAACTGAGGCTAAAGACAGTAGAGACAGTCACTCAAAGTTACTCAGCTGAGAAGAGTTTCAGTCTGTTTGCCTTCCATGTCTTTCTTGACTCTGCCCATTTTCCCATCTTTAAAATGGGTCTGATCTTAATACTAGCTCCACTCACCTCCTGAGCAAGTTGGTTTTAAGAGGTCAATGGAAACCATATGTGAAAACAAGAGAAGATGAGACTCTGGTGACTTTTGCTCCCTTAGAACTCAGGTGTCTGGACCACAGGCTTGTGGAAGGGCCCCAAGTTTATAGCACGATCCACCTACCCTCACAAAAGGTCGTCTTTGGTTCTTTGTAGACACAAGCTGTCCCGTCTTGTTCTCTGGCTTTGAATGTAGCTTATTGAGGGTTTTCCCTACTGGCATGCCCTAGCTGTCTGAAAGAAGAACCAAGCCTTTTCCAGCTTACCAAGGGTAGGGCACAGTTTCACCTGTGGACTTTTGATGTATTGGGTCCTAGTTACAATCACTTGAGCCAGTTCTGCCAAAGTCTGTCTAGACATGGAAAAACCTAGTAAGATCTGGCTTCAAGGGGATACTGCTGTGTCCAGGGTCTGCCCATTCTTTTTTTTTTCTCTAAACTTTGAGTTTATTGGTCTTTGAAACAAAAGAGTCATACCATCACTGGCAAACTTGTACACACACTTGTACACACACATGCACACACACACACGCAAAACATAAAGCACCTTTTTAAAGGTTGTGCAGTTTGACATAATTAATAATCTATCCTATAGTCATAAGCAAGATTTTCAGTCGGCCAGGTAATAAGCTACAAACTATTTTCAGATGCATTTTCCTTCTACAGAAATATTCCCAAAGGAGAAACTGGGAATATGAAAGTTTCTGTAAGAGCATAAAAAATGTGACCTGTCAGCAGCACATGAATTCTGTACTATGCTTCAAGATCTACACCTGCCCAGCTGACACCCCCCCAGAGAAAGAAACCTCTTGCTTCTTCCTGTGCCTTATGATTGAGGGTCTGCCCATTTCTGACTGTTAACCCTGATTACTGTATAGATGATGGGGTACATTATGAGTGAAAGCTTCGAGAAAAGGCAAAATCTCTCTTTGGGGACAGGATATTTATTATTAGTTATGATGAAGCTTATTCTCACAGCATTTGAGAACTGGAAGGATCTTTAGAGATCATCTTGCCCAGCCCTCTCATGTTACAGATAAGTAAACTGAGGCCTAGAGAGAAAAGAGGGAGTTTCTGAAGGTCCCAGGGCTCATGTAGCACCCATTATGGATGGGACCCCAGAACCTGTCTGCACGTGCTTGAGTGAGTCCAGGAACACTGGAGGCCTCATAGGTGTCCTACTCCATCCTGTGTCTTGTGGAGGGAGGGATGAGATGGAGAAGGTGGTTTCAGAATGGCCCCTGGAACTTGCAGGCAGGAGTGCCTCTTCCCGGTGACCTGGGTTGGAACATGTCAAAGACCTACCAAACTATCCCACTTCCCTTTTTTCAGGACCCTGGACTTGTCCAAGGTTAACTTGTCTCTAGAGGGTTGGTGTTTGCTGCAGCATTGGGGGCCAGACATTTTTTTGCCTGTGCTTTGATTTGCATATCCCTCAGTGGAGGATTTGGACCCTGCAACACCCCAATTCTTTTACTTATAACATCCCATGACCTTCCTGGCCTGCTTATGTCTGTTTACTAACTCGGTCCTCCTGAGAATTAGGCAAAAAAGGGAAGGGCCACTGCTTTGGAGACTATGCTGAAAGGGACACTAATAGATTTAGGGTAAGTTGCACAGAACTTCTCATACGCTGCCATATTTTGTTATACACTAAGAATTATACTTTATCTGCCTCTCCATTTCTCTCTAAGCTCTGGACACCCCAAATTCTCTGAGGCTCTCAGCAACGGGGATGCTTGTACCTCCTTGCCTCTCCCACTTCTTTTGTTGACTTCCAGACCCAACTGTCTCCATAAAGCATTCCTCAGTTGCCTCCCATCAGAAACACTGGTTTCTTTGTACTTCCACAGACTGGCCTTCGATCCAGCTGGTTACTTCGTTCATCCTCTAAGTAGATTAGTCGGCTCTTTTATATGTCTTTCCTGCTAACTTGATATCTTCTCCTGAGTGGAGACCGTTCTTATGCTTACAATTCTCCCCACAGTGATTCACACATCAGAGCTGCCTCAATATTTCCTTAGGTCCTCATGATACAAGTGAAAGGTGGAAAAAGTTCCAGACAAAAATCCTCAGCCCCCTGCTTCTGTGACTGCAGACAGAGTGGATCAAGCCCTACCAAGGAAGGGGAGACAAAGATAGATACAAGTGTCTGAAGAGCCAAGAAAGCACAATGTGCAGCAAGAGGTTATTGAATTGGCAGGCCAGAGGTCTGACCTCCTGTGCCATGCTGCTGGCTGGACTTAGAGAGCTGCGTGGCTTCTCTGGGTCTCAGCTGCTTTTTCTGCAAGATGAAAGCATGAGGGTTGTCAAAAGTCCCCCTCCCACTCTGATTCTCTGGGATGCAAAAGAGACAGGCCCTTTGACCAACAATGCCCATTCTGTAATGGTCAAGAGTATGGGCTGAGGGATGGGGCACAGAGACCCTTTCTTTTTGTTTCTTTGGAGCTCTGTTGTATGAATAGTCTGGTTGGAGACTGGCCAGTGAGGAAGTAAGTGGAGAAGCTGACCTGGAGCCGGACAAGTCAGGTTCAAGGTCTGACCCATCACCTATGAACTAACCTGGAGTCTCAGGGGGAAATTCTGGTCCATCCTGCCTAGGGCAGAACACAAGCTCCTTTTAGGGTGGGGACAGGCCTTATAACTCATGCTATACCTATAGCCTTAGCACAAGAGCCAGAACAGAAGACACACTGCACTGTGGCCAATACTTGAGAATGTGCTGGGAGCTATCTTGACCCCTTCCTGCTGGCCTGCCGCATATCTAGGTGGGTTTGAAGGGCCTGGAGCTTCTGAGAAATGAGCAAGGGAAGAGACCCAGAGGGACTCCAGCATCAGCCAGGGGAAGACCTGAGACGGGGCTGGAGCCCAGGAGCAAACGAGGAATGGCTCTTATAGGGTGCAACATTGGAGTCATGGCCTTGAGGGCAAGTAGGTCAGAGTTAGGGTGCTCCGGCCCGTGGCTGAGGGGTTTCTTGGTGTGTCTCCAGAGGGAGCAAAGTTAGGGATTAGCCTGGCTTTCCAGAGTGTAACTGGTCCCATGGCAGCTGCTTGCGTTTGTCAAGAGCCACTGTTTGTTTAATATCTCGAGCCCAAGTCAAACACAAAAGGCAACTGTTAGCAGAGCTAGGCTTCATAGGCTGCAGATGAGGCTGAGAAGCTGGACACCTGGCCCTCCAGGCCTGCCCCTGTCAAGCTGTGTGGTCTGGTGAAAAGAGCTATCTCTCTCTGGGCCAACGAGGGCTCCGACTCAAAGACATGTAAGCGAGCCCCAACTCCTATTGATGACAGGAACAACTCGTTTGTGTAGCGCTTGCTGTGGGGTCAGGTTTGCTCCTGACCAGCATTTGCATAAGGCTTAAGTTCTTACTCTCCAGATGCACATCCCACATCTGATGGTCCCCTTCTTCTTCCAGACAGCCCTCTTCAGTGAGCAGCCTTGTGGCCAGGCTTGGGAATGTGCTGGGAAGTATCACTGGGACCCATACCCAGTTAGTGTGCACACCCCTGTGTGCTGCTAAATCCTGCCTGCCTGTCCTCAACCAAGCTGTCTTGGTGTTCATTCTCCCCAGCAGTGTGTAAACTTGCCCACTTCCTCCCCAGCATTGCTATTACTCACGTTCTGATTTTGATGTCTTTCTATGCTTCCTATTTTCTTTGCGTACTCCCTTTTCCCCGCCATTCCTTTCTTCTTTAAATCTTGTCCTCACACTCCAAGCAACAACACTGGACAGATCCAGCCATTCCTGTAATCTCAGGAAGGTCAAGAGGTAGGGCCTAAGGAAAGCCCAGGCTTCTCCAGTCTGGCATGGTGGGTATGCACACGGTAGATGTGTACATAAGAGAATGTACATGGGTGCATATGTGTGCATGCGTGTGAAGGAGGTTGTGAGCTTTAGTCCTGGTTTCTTCTCCCTTTTCCTTCTCTCCCAAGCCTTCATGGTCTCTCCTCTACCCATGCTCTTTTCTGTGTTTGGCCATAATTAAGGTCAGAAACAAGCCTTAGACCTCTAGAGCCCATGAGGAAATTGAAGCATAGCATGGCGAGGGGAGTGAACCTTTTCAGACCTTAAAACACACAGGGTCAGAGGTGGGACTCATGTCCAGCTCCCCTGACTGCCCAGTACAGCCCAAGATAAACTGATCTTACCTGTGCTAGCCTTTCCCATTGCAAGATCAAGTCCCTGAGGTTGTCTTCTGGAAAGACTCTGGAATGGCCATGGCTTTCCTGACAAACACGTGGCTGCTAAAGCAGAGAGCTCGGAGATGCCGTCAACAGCTCACAAATCTTGAAATCCTTCTTTGCAGGTTTATGGCTTCTGAGAAGCAGAAGCAGCCTGTTCTCAACACCAAACACAATAATTATAATAGCACTTGCAATGATTAATCAGCTAGTGAGTATTGAGTGGTGCTGGGCAGGGTGTGTGTGTGTGTGTGTGTGTGTGTGTGTGTGTGTGTGTGTGTGTGTGTCAGGGCAGGGGATAAGGCAAAAAGGCAACTGTGCTCCTACAAGCAGGCTGTGGGTGTCCTTCCCTTCCATGGGTAGCCACCAGGGCTTTCTCCAAGAGTGTCAGGTTCTGTCCAGGGCTTCGGTTGTGCCAGCGGAGGGTGGAATCCTAAGTCTTGTGGCCTCAGCTGCTGGGCAGAAAGAACTGATAAATCGGAGCAGGTTTCAGGCCTGTCAGCCAGATTAACGAGGGGCCTCACCAGCATAATGTACATGGTACAAGTGAGAGGACTTGAGATGTTCAGCTTGGAGAAAAGTGTGACTGGGTGCGTTGACACATGAGAAGGAATTAGCTTTGCTCCATGGGGCCAAGGATGGATCAGTGATTTGTGGCGGTGATGCAACCAGCAGAGGGCTATCAGCACAGCATAAGATGAAACATTCTACTTGATCCTGAGGAAGAGATAAGTTACTCCAGAAGGTAAGAAGCTCTTAGTCAAGAGGGCTATGTAAGCATAGCCTGGTTGATCCTTTGAGCTGAGGTCATTTTAGAAAAAGTCTAGGTACTGGTACCATGTCTGGCATATAGTATGTCTTCAAGAAATGTCTTTTTGACCGGGGACAGGAAAGAGGGAAATAGGGGAAGTGGAAACATCAACACATTATTCCCTTATTAAGTGTATCTAATTATGGATAATAAAATTTAAAAAAAGAAATGTCTTTTGACTTTGTTGGGCCTACTGAGTGTAGGTGCTGGACTACATGCCCTTTATGGTTCAGATGGGCTCAGTCTAACATTTTCAGAGCAGCCTGTTTTTGTCCCTCCATCAAGGGAATGCTGTAACTCCCTGGCTCCTAACTACCAGAAGGGCTGCTCTGGGGTTCTTGCTGCTGAGCCTTCTCTTGGACCCCAAATCGAACTCAAAGTTCACCCACCTACACTCAACACACTGCCACCTGCAGAGGTCCAACATGCAACATGCCTGGCCATCCTGGGGCTCCAGCAAGGGAAATAGGCCTGTGGTAGGCTAATTCTTGGGAGCTGATTCTATTAAGCAGATAGCTTGCTCCCAGCAAAGCAATTATACCTAATCAGCCCCATGCAGCAGCCCAAAGGGACAGCAGTGTGAGCCAGACACATGCGTGAGCAAGGACATGAAAGCAGCTTGAACCTAGGCCTGGAAGGCTCATCTGAGGCCAGGGATGCTCTCGAAGTGGCCCCCTCACGCCCTCCCCGGGCACCCACCTCAAGCTGCACTGGGGCAGCACTGTCATGGAAACAGCACTAAGAGGACTCGAAGGCATGAAGCCAAAACTTGGCTCTCCCACTAGGGCTGAGTTTCATTGAAGAGAGCATTTCTCAGACCCATGCCTTGGTGTCTCCATGTGCCGAATGAACAGGGTGAACTAGAGAGGCTCTACTCCAAGCTTAACAAACTCTCTTTGGTTTTGGACTCTCATTGAGGATAAAGTGGGCTGGGGAAAAACTGTTTGAAATCCCCAAACATGGAAATGTTTACTCCAAAATCAATTTATTCAGGCGATGTTTTAAAAATAACTATAATAATATATATTTAAAATACTTGGGTTTCCTACTGGCAGTCTTATTTTTCTCTAGAAATTTTATGAAATGTGCTTCATGCAAAACACTCATGTCTTTTTTGATCACAATGTAAGTAGAGTCTGGGTCCCAGATTTGTCAAGGAAGTCAGGTCAAGTTCAAGTATAAAGAAGTGGTGAGGAGGGCTCTGGAAATGAGGGGCAAACAAGATGGAGTCAGGAGAGATAGTAGTCACACCGTGGCCACCTGACCATGTAGTTCAAATGGCACTTTCCTTTCCCAAGAATTCTCCTTGAGAGACTTTTGGATATTTGAGCATATTGAAGATGACATTCAGACACCAGTTCCTTCCTGTGCTGAAGTTCTGGGCAACCCAGGGAAGGTAGCAAAAGGCAAGAGGCCTCTGGGATGATTCTGAGGTAAGGATGCTGTTAGCAGTATGCCTCCTGCAGAGCCTTTTCTCTCTTCTGATTGTCATGGTTGTGGCTGATGTCCTTGTGGGAGCAGGCCCCGGAGCCACCTGACTTCCTGTTTCTTCTGGCCTTGGTGATCTCAGGCAGCAAATGCCATGCAATTACAAGGGCCTTGATCTGTCTTCTGTGAGGAGCTTTTGTTTCTGATTAGCATCCAGTTACCTTGTGAAGCCGTACACAGCCCTTGAGCAGTTACAGTAGGGAGAGTGGCAAGCAACAACCTTCACTTGGGACTGGGCTTGAGAATGGAGTGGAGAAGAGAAGGGTAGCAGTCTTGGGGGTGGACTGGACCCTCTGCTCCTCATCAGTTGACCACTTTTCAAGAGAATGGCTGTGGAGACGATCTCACTTTATTCCCATCTGTTTCTGTGAATGACAGACAAGAAGGCTTGCCTAGGAGGGTGGAGCCTAACTGCAGCTGGAGATACCTTGATTTCTACAAGGAGGCTAGGGGTGGGAGTATACAAGGTGTTAGGCGGGGGTACTACAATGATGACGTCATGGGCCTACTGGCTCTGCCTGCCCCCCAGAGCTAAGCCCCATCCCATGTTTTGCCCGATTTGCCTTGCCATGTCTCTGCTCTTATCCTGGGATTTACATTAAGGCTGTTTGCTCTGCCACTCTGCATTTGCCTTCCGCTCAGTGTATGAGTCTCTTTTTGTCTTGATGCCAGAAACACACGATACCAGCTACATATAGGAATTCATAATACCCTCAACAACTGAGGGATGGGACTGCTGCTAGCCAGTCTATAGAGAGAACACAGAGGCAACTCAAATCCATAGCGTTCTGACTCTAGTCTGTGCTTTTCCTTCTCCGCTCCACTCCCTCACTAGAAAATGACCGAGGGCAGGGTCAGGCAACAACAGGGGAATAAGAACAGAAGGTGCATGATGCTGGCCTGGCGCACAGCGTTAGAGCCTGGCAAAATGATGTCACATGAATGAATGAGTTCAGAACAAACACCAGTAAGTAGGGCCAGGACCTATCACCTGGTTTTATCCAGAATGGATAGATGATCGACTTCAGGTGGGAAGTAGGGCCAAGCTGTGAGCATGGCCTGGTGACTAGAGCTCACAGAGGGGCTGGGACAGATGCCCATCTGTGAGCAGTTCTGGACTCACTGAAGGTGGAGATGAGGGAAGGAGAAGCAGAGTTGTTCAGGCCCAGCTCTGGCACAGTGCTCGGGCATCACGCCCAGGCAGGGGCTCAGAAGGTCCCTGTGTCTGTGCACAAGCCACAGGATGTTGTTGGGACTTTGAGCGGGTGCCCAGAGAAGAGTTCTGTCCCCAGGATCCCTGGGGACCTGAAGGGAAAGAGATCGTCCAACCCACACGGATCAGAGTTGTCATGGGGAACCTAGAATGGGAGGGGGGCCCAGGAACCATGAGCTGCCCAGATCTCTGATCATCCTGAGATGGCAAGGCCCAGTGAGTGAAGGAAATCACAGCATGGCAGGGAGATGGAGGTCAGCTTGGAGGCAGCGCTCAGGCAGAAGGGCACAGCACCATCAGGGAGATGGAAAAAGTGATGTCGCTGAGGAACAATGTGAGCCAGAGGAATGAGCTGTAACTGGCTGGATCCAAGAGGACAAGTGGGAAAACGGCTGCCAGAAGCCCATGGGTGTCTCATGATGGCCTGACACTGCTCTGGGGGAGGGACTGAGCCTCAGCCCTCAGGCTAGAAGGGAATTACCCCATAGACCCTATGGTTCTCCTCTGCCACCTAATACCATCTCATGTACCCCCCTCGTCTATTAATAAATGCTTGATGAATTGAATCCCGACAGGCCTCCTGGCCTGAGCAGACTGCCTGTTTCTTCAGAGTTCTAACAATGTAGCAAGAGGCTGAGGAAGAAAAACACGAGTTCCAAGGTCTGCAGGGTGGGTTGGGTCTCATCTCCCCAGGAGCGCTCTCAGGTTCTCCTCTCCAAGGGGTTGGGAAGATTGAGACAGGAAAAATTCCTTAAGTCAGGACTGACCCATTTCCTCCTTCCTGGGAAAACTGACCCAGCCGCATTGCCCAGGAGGTAGCCAGCCTGAGACTTGAGAGATCTGGCTGGTGAATGAACTTCCTGGGTCTGTCCTGGGGTGGGCAGCGAAGGCCTGAGCTGGGCAGAGATGGGAAAAAGACCTAGCCACACTGAGAAGTTTAGAACCTTTTAATGAGTTCCAGTGAGAGCTGAGCTGGCCCAGAGGCCCAGAAAGGCTGACATGATGCTGGCACATATGTTCATTGAGCTTCATGTGGCTTCATTGAGACCAAACTCCATTACTGTTTTAGTAAGAAAAATCTCTGCATAGTAAAGATTATGGAGCTCCCATAATGGCTTGGGTGCCAGATTAGAGCAGAGATTTGTGTTGGCTTTAACTGTCTAGAGGAACTGGAATCCGCTTTTTTGCTGGAGTCAATTTCTGGAACCATGATTACCCTGGGAAGGGAGGGGCCGCAGCTCATCTATTGCCCTGTGAGGTGTGCATGGGGGGGATTCTTGCCTGGTATTTTGGGGTGAGGAAGTTACTGTAGTTTAGGGACTGGGACTCCTGGAAGTGGCTGATCTCTAGTGGCTTGACTGGGGTTGGCAGATGGCCACACCACGACCTGTGTCAGATAACAATGGTTTGCCAGAAATACGCTGAGACGTTTGCCCCAAAACTCAACTCAGGGCACATGTGTGTACCTGTGTGTGGAGGCCAAAGGTAAACTTGTGGTCCTTTTTTTGAGACAGGATCTCTCACTGGTCTGGAGCTTGCCAAGTAGCCAGTAATTCTCAGAGATACTCCTGTCTCCACTTCCCCAGAGGTTATAAATGCATACCATCACGCACAGCTTCTTTTTTCATGTTGGTTCTGGGGTTCGAACTCAGGTCCTTATGCTTACAAAGCAAGCACTTTACCAATGGAGCTATCTCCCTGCCCCAAAACAGTGTTCTAAAGCACATCCTATGCATAAGTGGTTCCACTGCCGTTCCCATTGCTCCATGGAAGAGAGGTAGCACTAGGGTTCATCCAGATAGTAAATAGGGCAGGAGTGCTGTGACGGTTTGATCCAGGGGTCCCCCATCAGCGTATGTGTTCTGAATGCTTGATCCCCAGCTGATGGCAGTTTTGGAATTGGACCCTTGTTGGAGGTGTGTTATTGGGGGCTGGCTGATGGGGGTTATGGCCAGCTTCTCCTTGCCAGTGTTTGGCACACCTTCCTGTTGCTGTTTGCAGTGCTGAGGCAGAGGTGATGTCCACCCTCTGCTCATGCCATCGTTTTCCCTGCCATCATGGAGCTTCCCCTCCAGTCTGTAAGCCAGAATAAACCCATCTTTCCCATCAGGTTCTTTGTATTGGGTTGTCGCAGCAACGAGAAGCTTGACAGTTCCATGCATCTCTCTCTCCCCTCTGCACATACTCAGAGGCTGTGGTTGTCTCTTAGCTGCCAGGACTTCTACTGTCAATCCTACCTCACCCCCAGTGTCTGCAGCCTTTTACTCTTGGGCCAAACTCCCCAAGAGTAAGAAGAGGGGCAGAACGGGAAGCCTCAGAAGAGAGGCTGAGACAGAGAGGGAAACTGAGGCATGGAGCTGGCCTTAGCCTAGGCCAAGTTCAAGATATCCTGTCCCAGGAGTCTTAAAAGTGAGGCCTAGAGCTACAGGGACGGGCTGCAGGCCTAGAATCACTGCTTTGTTTTCTTAAACTCCCAGCTGGGACTGGGAACACCAAATCCTCTTTGAATAAAACAGAAAAGGAATTCTAAAAAAATCAAGACATTAACCTTCTGAAATAGCCCCCCCCCCATAGAGATTAGCTTCTTCTCTAAGCTTTTTTTTTTCATTTCTATAAACATCTTAATTCATGCTGACATCATAGCCAGTCTGGATTACGGATGGATGGAGAGGTGAATGGCCTTTCTCAGCCATACTGGAAGACATATACAGTCCACTCTCACACAAACACACCCACCACCTGGAGTAGCAGAAACTGCAGCAGAGGAGATACTGAAGACCTGGGTTTGGTTTCCAAACCTCACTTTCCTTATCTGTTAAGGCGATAGTTATCCCAGGAGATTCTAAGATGGCTGCCAGCCCACCCTCTGAGCTTCCCTGGCTGTGTGGGGAGGTTCCCTTCTCCCCTGCTCCATGCCTGGATCCTCCAGGGCTCTGCCTGTTTATACATGAACCGACCCCGACAGCCCAAGACACATAAGGAGAGTAAGTTGTGGATGGAGGAGGTGGGGACCTGGGAGCTCCTCCTCTGACTCTGCAGGGTCTTTTGAGGCCTATCCAACTATTTCAGCTCAGTTGTGAAGGCAAAGCCATTGGTGAAACACCACCTGCGCAGCACCCTAAAAGAGCTTGCTTACTCCACTTTCCCCCCTCTGCTTCACCCCTTTTCCATTGGACCCTCATTTCCTGTGGCCAAACTCCCTTCATCTGCCTGGGCCACTGTAGAGCCACATATTTTCTAGATTTTTTTCAGCCCTAACCTGAATTCTTGGATGGTTCCCAGTGCTTTCTGGATGAAGACCTGGATCTTCTTCCATGTGGCCAAAAGGCTCTTGTGGATCCGCTTCTGTCTCCTTCCTTACCTGGCTTTAAGGCCACCAGCCCTGCCCCCTAATTTTTTTGAGCTTTGTTTCAGGTTTTCAAGTCCGCTGCTCTACCTCCTCCTATAGTTCCTTCCAAAAAGTCCCCCATGCTGCCAGAGAGGGCCAGCTCACACACTCCTCCCCTGATGATGAAACTCCTTATTGAACAGAAAGATCTGCTACATCTCAAGCACAGATGTTAGCTTTTCTGTAGTCCATAGGTATCAGGAAGGTTGTCACGGTCCCCTGTACCTGTTTAATGCCTGGTGCTCTATAGGTTTTTGTGAGTAAGTAAGTGAATGGTGTTGAAAATTGCTCTTCAAACACATCTGGAACGAGGCTCGGTATCTTCCATGAAACCTAATCTAGATCCTGAAGTAGCATCATTCTCCCTTGGGGGGAGGGGTGGGAAACCTGACCTTCCAGGAAAGTTCTTACTTTTTCCTCCCGACTCCCAAGAGATGCTCAGTTTCTTTTTAAATGCTCTCTGACTTGCCAGCAAGTCACCCCAATCAAGCAATGCAGTTCCTCCCACCTTCATCCGAAGCCCAGTCACTGCTATGCCTTGATTGTGTTTTGGTTCGAGGCTGTAGCCAGCTGCAGTTATTCCCAACTCTGGATGGCACTGGAGAGGAGGGTCATTGTGGGGTAACCCTGACTCAGTGAAGACCAGGAGGCAGAGGCAGGGTTTCTCCTAGGTTAGAATTGTGGCTCTTCAGTGGTCTGGCTCTGGATGGAGCAGGAGTGATGGCAATGCCATTGACTTTCAGCTTGGTCAGTGTTCCTTAAAGTATGACTAGAGACAAAGGTCCCTTGAGGTGCAGAAGAAAGAACCCCATGCTCAGATACATTTGGGGAAGCTCTACTTGATCTTTGATTGAAAGCTGCAAAAGTTAACTCTCCTAACTTAAGCTTAGATATGATTTATTCTGAGGACCTTGGGTAGTTCAAAGAACCTCCAGTCAGATCAGAAAATCAAGGTCAGAGCAAAGCAGCCAGAAACAACACTCAAAGTCACGTGGTAGAACTGGTCCCAGGAAGAACCTCCTGCTGCACAGACAATAGATATTCTGTCAGCATCAATGCTACCTCTAGACCCACCACCACCAGGCACCATCACCTTTGAAGACAGAGTGTCACTGCAATGCACCGAGTTTTTGCAGAATCCCTCTTTCTTTTTTTTTAATATTTTATTTATTTATTTATTTTAGAAAAAGAGAGAGAGAAAGAGAGAAGAGAGACTGGGCATGCCGGGGCCTCTAGTCACTGCTAACGAACTCCAGATGCATGTGCTATCTTATGCATCTGGCTTTACGTGGGTACTGGGGAACTGAATCCAACCACTGAGCCATCTCTCCAGCTCATAATCCCTCTTTCTTTGCATTTGATTCTTCTTGATGAACACATATGATTGGTAAGGTCATGGGCCTGTTCCTATCTGCAAGAGAAGCTAGGACAGGAGTCAATATGTTCAGACTCTATACCAGGAGGTGGTGTCTGCCTCCAAATTTAAGGGAGACCCTGAAACACAGCAAGGAGAATAAGTGCCGGGTGATCCAAAAGAAGGAGAAACATTTTCTACACCGTGACTCTAGAGACCTTCCTTGGGAGTTCCCAGGGCTTCTTGATCTCAGGACTATTGGCATTTCAGACTGGGCACTTCTTGGTTGTGGAATATCTTATGTATTGTGGGAATAACAGCATCCAGGCATCTGTAAACTATCAATACTGCAGCAGATATGACAGCTTATGTTAAACACATCATCAAATGTTCTGTAGTGAACAGATTCATCCTTGATTGAGAACTGCTATCTAAGGAGATCTGCAGGGAACTTTCAGTACATCTGAGAAACCAGGACTGTTTTTTTCTACCTTTCCAAACTGATTTGGCCATACAACCCCCCACTGCTACCCAGTACCTCTTGTCTTTACAGGCACAGGTATTGCCCTGACCCCTAAGAACACAGCCTTGGAAAGAATCCTCCTGTCTATTGCTTCTCCCTATTGCCCCCTACATGGTTTGGCAAATATCCCCAAAGATTCAGGCCTCAGCCCAGCTGGTCTGTATTCCACACATGTTCACCAGGACAAAGTCCTATTGCTACTCAAGGAATCCTGTGGTTTCAGGGTCCAGTGCATCTGTCCTAACACAGGGAACATCTCTACCACTGCGATGAGGGGGACATAGGCCTCTGAAGAGTGGGCCGCCCCCATGGGCCTTGCCTTTGAGAGGAGCTCTTAGAGTTGCCACTCTCAGCCCAGATTGACGAGAGCACAGGGAAGTACATGTCCCTGCACACTCAGCTGCCCATTCTGGAGACTCATGGGAGCCATCAGTTCCCCACTCAGAGAGCTCTGCTCTTGAATGCAGCTTCATCGTTAGATCTCCCTCATGCTGCTTGTGGTGTCTCCCCGTGACCTGAGCTCCTCACCTTGGGAAATGGGTAAGGTAGAAAAATAATGACATCAGGGTTAGAAAAAGCTGTGTTTGATCTCCTTTGGGCATGTCACTTTTCTCTCTGAATTTCACTTTAATTGTCCATGTAGATTTCTTTAAAAATGTTTTTCTCCTATACTCCAGGATTCTGTGTTTTAGCTTCTGACAGGTGGCTCCTGGGAGGTAGAAGATGGGGCCCCTGAGGACTGAAGGTCTTAATGCTTTGGGCCCTGGGGTATGTACTCATGGGGCAGGGGAGACAACGGGAGTGAAAAGGAAAAAGAAAGGCCTGAAAATGACTTGGATCCCAACCAGCTCGAGGATGCGCCAATGGAAAATTCCTGCTGTGTGTCAGAGGCCCACCTGGCCGGGGTGACAGCGCAGCCAGACACACAGGCCCTATCACATGTTTAGACACTTTCCTGCCCCAGCCAGACCTCACCCTGGTCCTCACAAATGCTTCTCTTTGAAAAGTGGGATGGTCTGGGCTGGGGGTCTGTGCCTGGGGTTAGGAAAGTGGCCTCTGTCTTAGGTTCTGAAGCTGGTCTGGGACAGAGGTTTGATAGAAAGAGTGGGCAGTGGGAGGCACAGGCCAATCCCAGGTTTTCCCTCTTTTTGTGACCCAGGAATAGCTGGGTCGTCTCACTGGGCCCCAGGCTTCTCATCTGTGTGGCACATGGGTTAGACATGGACATCTATGGTATCTTCACCAGACTAGTATCCTGCAGGGGTGGATCTATAATCTCTGAGGGACTCCATATCTGTGTCAGAGAGACCAAAAAATTTTAATGGGCTGGTCCTGGGGGCAATGTCCGGTAGTTGCCTATGAGGTTCACTGGGATTGGGGTGATGGACCTGGCAGGAGTAAAAGGGATCCCAGAGAATCCAACACCCTTGTGGGAAGCCCTAGAATCTAGGAATGTGCCAGGGACCAAGCTTTATGCTCTCATAAACTTGCTGGACAGGTTTCTGGGCCTGACTATGGCCAGGGTAGAGGGACCTTTAGATCCTACACTCCTGGACTTAGCCATTTGGAATCTAGGGCTAGGCTGAGGTAGCCTGGAAGAAGCAGTGGAGGTATTAGGAGCCCTCTTAAGAGCTGAACATTTTACTCAAAGGTGGGTCTACTGATGCTCATCTCTTGGGAGTTTGGCTGACCTGGGACTCTGACAAGAATTAGTCTTGGATAGTGGTTAATTCACCTTGGGGTGACTTTGGAGATCTGGCTGACTCTCAACCCACCCCACTAATAACCTCTTCTGAGCCCAGGTTTCACATAGAAAGTTTCTCAATGCATATCACTACCCTATTTAATGCCAAAGCAGCAGAAAAATGTGAGTCACCTCAGTTTCTGAACCCTGTCACTTAGACTACTCAGATCCCTCTCAAGTATACACCTAAATGAATTCTCTGAATGGCATTGCACACAAACCAGTTTAAGGTCACATCCTGCCCACATGTCTCATTCTAGCTGGGCCTTGTATCAGCCCATTGCAGAGGAATTTCCAGGTTTTCTTCCAGCCTACTGTACCTGTTTTGTGTGGCCAAAATTCTTTCTCTGAGTTTTCACAGTCACTCTGAGGATATGGTTCCCTCTTAGATCCCAAGCCTGCCTTTCTCAGCTCCAGCTAGCACGCTCCCTGAGGTGGCTGGACTCTGCCCAGTAAATGAGCTTCAGGGAAATTGTTCTGCAGAGGCCAGCAGTCAGGATACCTCTTCTCTCATTTCTTGTTCTTCTTGTTTAAGCTTCTAGCCCACACCTTTCCCCCGTCTACATTTTTACAGGGTCCCCTGGAGCTCAGATCATCCGGAAATCTTACTTATTCCTCCTAAATACCAGAGTCAACATCATACCATGTACCTTTGAGATCTCAGGATGCTCTGAGATTAATAAAATGGGAGTGAGATTGTGTGAGTAGGTGTACACATTTGTGTGAAATCACATGATTTGGGGACAGGTTCAATCCCCAAGGAGGGCACAGTATCTTTGCAATGGTCAAACTTTATTGTCAACTTGTCTGGATTTGCAGTCACCTAGGAGACACACCTCTGCTCTTATCTGTGAGAGTGTTTCTAGAGTTTAACTGGGAAGGAAGACCTACCTTGAATATGGTGATATCATTCCATGGGCTGGGGTCCCAGACTGAATACAAAGGGGAAAGAGGAGGAAGCCAGCTGAGTACCAGCATTGATCCATAGTCAGGATGCAGGGAGACCAGCTACTTCATGCCTCTGCTCATAGCTGAAGCCTCTCTTGCTGCTACACCTCCTCCACCATGAAGGACAATATGCTCAAATTTAAGCCAAAATATCTCTTTATTTCCTTAAGTTTCGTTTGTCAGGTATTTTGTCACAGTGATGTAAAAGTTAATACAGTCTTCCTCTTACACCCTCTGGGACTGAGTACTAACTTAGGCTCTGTGTAACAGTTCCTACCACTTGCCTAGATTGGAGTAGAAGCTCACAAGTGATTACCAAAAATAAAATATTTATGTTGGCTATAGCCTTATTGTGTTCTGTTCCTTTATTCACTTGGGAAAGTTATTTGGGCAAGAATTGCTCTCCTCTATCACATGGATAAAGACATGGACGCCTGAGAGGCCATGTAGTTGAGTATGGGGTGGTCAGTAGGGAATCAGTATCTAAGCTCAGATCTTTGGACTCTCCTTGGATCCTGTCCACTACCTACCACAGGCCAGGCAATTTAATTCTCAGAAATCTGAGGATCCTCATGCCAGAAAGAACCTAAGAGACTGTCTGGCAACAGTGCGTGCACACATCCAAGGTCACTCTGTTACAGTGAGCTCTACATTGATGGGCCAAACATCCAACCAGACACAGTTTATGGAAAGAAGGGGTTTATTTCAGCTTACAAATCCAGGGGAAACCATCAATGGCAGAAGCAGCTGCTTATTTCCATAGATCCAAGCAGAAATAACTTCAGCAAGTAAACACTAATACCAGCAAGCACAAAAGCCCCTAGAGCTCAAACTGCTCTCTCTATACATTTGGGCTCAAATTCAGATCCACTCCCAAATACACATTAGGGATGGACTCTAGGATCCACCCCCAGTGACGCCTCCTCCAGTTGAAGGGCTGGAGACTCAAGTTACAAGTTTAATTTTAATAAAACACCTGAGTCTATGGGGCTATTCATTTACACTATCACATTAGAATCACCACATTCTGCCCCTGGCTCCCATAGACTCATGACCATACCCATGCATTTTTCATGCTTCCAAAATCAGTATCAGATGTTCAGAAGCACAGCCATTTGTTAATCCAGGGAGAAAATAAACCTTAGTCTTAAACCTTCCCAATTCTTCCTTTCAGTCATCTCCTTTCAAAAGTGGTTGCATTCCTACTCATTCAGCCTTTCCTGGGTGGACTTCATCTTCAGGCTTCTTTGTCATTGTTTCAATATAAAGCAGTTGGCCTATCTTTAATGGCGGTAATCTGTTTAACAATAGCAGCTTTAGCAACCTAAAACCAGTCTCTGTGTCTGTAACTTTTTTGTTGCTTTTCTGTGATAGGCTAGCCAGGCTGACCTGGAACTCACTCTGTAGTTCCAGGCTGGCCTCAAACTCAGCTATCCTCCTACCTCTCTGCCTCCTGAGTAGCAGGATTAAAGGTGTGCACCACCATGCCCTGTTTGTGCCTGTAACTTTAAAAGCTTTCATGAATTCTTCCCGTGATAAATTGTACATCTTTCAGTTCTGTACATTCTGCCAAGCATACCGGCCCATTACTCTTAAATTCAACCCTGTCAAGCTTTCTAGGCACGTACAGAAGAGTGCAGCAAGCCTTTATGCAAGTAGCCTGGTTCTAGGAATGTTCTCTGCAGTCTCTCCTTCCCCTTGGAAAGTTCCGAAGCCAACACAATTCTCTCTGCACTTAGCATTTTCAAGCTCTCACCAGAACAGTGCATGAAACTTGGCTTCCATACTGTGTGGCTTTTTCAGTCACAAGTACCAAGTCCTTCCACATTCCTCCAACACACAAATTCTAAAAGACCAAAATCTCCCATGGCTAGATTCTTCTGCAGTGACACCCCACTCTCGATACCAAATTCTGTTATAGTCAGCTCGGGAGGAAGGAGTTTATTTCAGCTTACAAATCCAGGGGAAACTCCATCAGTGGTAGAAGAAGCTGCTTACTTCCATAGATCCAAGCAGAGAGAAATAACTGCAGCAAACAAACACAAACACCAGCACACACACACAGACAAACTGCCAGAGTGCAAACTGCTCTTCCCATACCTTTGGACTCAAATTCAGATCCACTCCAAAACATACTGTAGAGATGGACTCCAGAATCCCCAAGTGATGTCTCCTCTAGCTGGAGGGCTGGAGAGAGACCCGAGTTATAATTTTAATTTTCATAAAACACCTGAGTCTATGGGGCCATGCATTTACACCATCACATTCAAACTACCACATTGTACACATCCAAGGTCACTCAGTCAATAATGGCCAAACTAGACTCAGATTCTAGATCTCTGGGTTCTACATGGACATCTCTCTTCACTGGATCAGACTTCCCTTCAACTCCTGATCTAGTATAGATTGTCCTACCCTGATAGTGGGTAGGGGAGGAAGTGGGCTTGGGAGAGGCTACCACGTATACTTCCCAGGAGTGATCATTCAAGATAATGCTGTCCACCCTACCCGCTGAAGCATTTACAAATACAAGTCACTGAAATTTTGTCAATAGCAAATATTGAGGAGTCTGGTCTTCCCTCAACAGATCCTTGGGTCTCTGTGGGCAACAGAACAGTGGGATTGATGGACTAGGTCTGGACCTAGCTGCATAATCATTCCTATAATCCTCTTCCTTCCTTCCTTCCTTCCTTCCTTCCTTCCTTCCTTCCTTCCTTCCTTCCTTCCTTCCTTCCTTCCTTCCCTCTCTTTTTCCCTTTCTCCCGCCTTCTTTTCCTCCTTTACTTCCATTTATCGCCTCCTGCCATTTCTCTTGATAGCCCTCCTTGGGCCACTGGAAACTACTATACTACTGGTGCCTCTAGAAATACCTGGGAATTTCTACTTGTGGGCTTTAGCCAGTGCCTGAGGGTGTGGAAGTAGCCATCTTCTAGTGACCTGGAGAATCTAGCTGAAGCCTTTCTCTGCAGGCTTTCCCTGAGATGGGTCCTTGCTTGGGCCTCTTGTTCTCCCTGCCCTACTCCTCTGCCCCTTCCATGTATTTCTGGGAGCCCTTCTTGACACGTGTTCATCTCTGGCATTACTCCTGGGGAGCATAATGTAAAATGCCTGCTTTATTATCTTTCATCCACTGACCACTACTTGGCATGGTGGCTGATT
>PVHP010032824.1:0-20063 GCA_004024765.1 Zapus hudsonius | reverse complement strand
GAAATGCCCCAGAAGGCCAGGCCAAGGTGACACCTCCTCCAGTCAGGCAGCTGGAGAAAATATTTTAAACTTTTGAATCTACTGGGGGACATTCAGTCAAACCACAAGGTCTGTGGTCAGGTTTGAGTGTGGAGTTTTCCCCATGGCCTCAAGTGTTCGTGGCCAAGCCTCATACTTGGTCCCCAGCTGGTGGAGCCATCAGGAGGTGGGGTCTAGCAGGGAGAGGGGGAGGTGTGTTGCATGGGGTGGGGGGTTGTTCAGAGCTAGCTCCCTCAGACTGTGCCCTCCCGCTGCTGATAGCTGAAGAGCTGAGCAAGTTCCCATATGTTTTCTACCACAGTGAAATGTCCACTTGAAACTGCAAACCTGAAATAAACCCTTTCCTTCCCAGAAGCTGCTTCTGTTTGGGTGTTTTGTCCCAGCAATGAAAAGGTAACTGTTACAGGGTTTCTCTTTGGGGTGGAGCTCACCAATTATCTGGATGGTCAGAAAGCCTTAGGGATCCTCCTGTCTCCTCCTCCCTGGCACTGGGATTCCAAGCATGTGCCTCCATGTGGATTCTGAAGGCGAGCCTCAGCTCCATATGCTTGCAAGGCAGAGCATTTACTGATTGAGCTATCTCCCCAGCCTGTAAAGCAATTCCTATTGTTATGACTTTTGGTAACATTTCCTTGCCTAAAAATGGTTTATATCGCTTTACAAGATGACAAGCTCAAAGTAAGTGTAGCAATGTGACAAATGGGAGCATTGTCAATAGCCACAGTGACAATGAGTGACAAAAGCTACCATTTTCAGTGATGTGCAAATGGAGGGGGTTATGGTTTGCATACCTAAAGTCAGCCAGCTCTCTTCCTTTTCACCTGGGCTGGCTCAAGTGTCTGGGGTTGGCTGACTTTTGGTTGGTCTGTGTTGCCTCAGCTGGGTATGACTGTTATCCCATGTTCTTCAAATCTACTTTACACAAACCACTGGCTACTGGTTTGGGCAAGCTTGCGTGGTGGTGTGCACAGCTCAGGAGACTGAGTAAAACATGTAGGAAATTTGAGGTCTAAGCTCCAATCAGAACATCTTATTTCTTCCTTGTGCTTTGGCAAAATGAGTCCCCTGGCTATGCCAAGACTCGTGGAGAGAAGGTGCAACAGAGGTACTCAGCTGTGGGCACAGGTTCAGAAAGGAAAAGCCTGGTGCCAGGAGCTTGCCTTACCCCATATGTCTGCAAAGAAATGATGCAGGAGAAAAGGCTGTCCTTGGGGCAGCTGTGGCATGAGGACTCAAAGAAGCTTCCTGGCTGAGCCTTGAGGAAAGAACACCCCAGGAATTTACAGAGCACAAAAGCATCTTGCTGTCTTTCTTGACCTAGTGAGAAAGCTAGAGAAGGCTAGCAGGTCCAAGGTCTGTGTGACCATCTCCCAAAGGAGGTCATTGGAGGACACAGCTAATGTATCCCAAATCTCTGGTACCTCCTCCCAAACAAACATTTTCATGGGTGAGGTGCCAAAATTGGGGTCCCAATTTTGAACAGCTTTAATCAAAGCAATGTATGTTCCAGGCCAGAGGATGAGGTGGCAGAAAGTTCTCAGTGACGCTATGTACACTGTGAGCATGCAAGGAAACAAGAATTTATGCCCAGGCTCCTCCATTGCCGAGTGGACAGCACTCCAGGTCACTGCTTAGAGAGTACACCCTTCAGAAGGATCAAAGGCCTGCACATTTTCAGATCAATTGGCTCGGATTTTTCAGGGCCTTCAAAGTGGCATGGTTTGGAGAGACAGACATCCTCTTTGGGAACAATGAGGAAGCAAGCTGGGCAATGGAGGAGGCAAGGCCCAGATTAGCTCAGGAAAAGTCTCATCATACTTCAAAAACAGCAGGAGCAAACCCAGGGCAAGTTTTACCCATTTTCACAGTGCTTTGTCCATGGACTCAAGCCCTGGCTCCCTTCCTCCCTTCCTCACCTGCACCTTCTTCTCTTCCTTCTTTCAAATGTCAAGAAGGATTGATCCAAACGAAAATGTGTCCTTTAGAACTCCAATCTCAACAGAACTAACCTGAAATAACCTTAGAATGAAATGAAAAAGGAAAAAAAATCATGTTCATATATATAACAAGAAATCCAGAGATAAGTTGGTTCAGACTGCTTAGCTTCACTAGCATGACATGTTCCATTCTTTCCTAGGAGGAAAGTAAACTTCCTCCAAATTCCTACCCCGACATGGTCCTGATTGGCTAGAATAAAATGTCACGTGGCAATCTTAAATGAAGCATTTGTCACAAATATTGTCGTGACACAGCCTTTACAGCTGGACAAGGCTCTGTTACCATAGAATAAACATGATTGTTCAGTATTTTAAACAACTGGAATTCTGCAGTATGGAAATGGGAAGAGGTGACAGATATATGGGTAGACAGCCCAGTATATAGACCATAAGAAGTAGTATTGAGAATGGAGAATCCAGGGCTAGGGATGTAGCTAGCTCAGGTGATAACATGTTTGCCTAGCATGCATAAAGCCCTAGGCTTGATCCTTAGCACTGCAAAAAAACCAAACAAACCAGAAAGAAAGAAAGAAAGAAAGAAGGAAGGAAGGAAGGAAGGAAGGAAGGAAGGAAGGAAGGAAGGAAAGAAAGAAAGAAAAAGAAAGAAAGAAAGGTGTGGTGGTGCATGCCTGTAATATCAGCACTTGTGAGATGAGGTAGGAGGATCAGAAGTTCATTGTCATCAAGGATACATAGTTTAAGGTCAGCTGGGCTATATCATAAGACTGTTAAAAGAGAAGGAGAGGAGAGGAGGGGAAGGGAGGAGAGGAGAAGAGAGGAGAGGAGAGGACAGGAGAGAGACAGTTGGGAATTCAAATCATAAGAACCAATAGAAATTTCTTTGGATAATGTAACCATTGGTCTTATAGCCAGAATCTGGCATTTATGAGTCATGTGACCATATGCAGTGTGTCTTAGCATCTGTTTCCTGGTATATGAAATGGAACCAGTGATATATCACTCACCTAGTAGTTAAGAGAATTAAGTGAGCTTGCATGTGATGAAAAACGCTTAGGGCATTAGCATCTAACTAGAGGCCGTGATGTGCCTCTCCTCATCTCTAAATGAAAGTGCTCAGCATCATAAGTAAGAACTTACCATTTGGAATCAACAGATGTGTGCACAATAGCTGGTCCTCCTGATACACACCACACAGCCACCTGCTGAAGTTAGCTTGGCTTTAGAGAACCTGTCTGAAAAAATGCTATAATAACCTTCCTCATGTTACAGAAGAGCATTGTGGGAACTGATGAGATGCTGCTAAGAAAAATTAAACAGTGCTCTGGGTAACCACCAATAGAGAGTGGATACATCACTGTCACCATTGCCATCACCACCACCACCACCACCACCACCATCATCATGACGATCATCACCACCATAATCACCACCACCACCATCATCACCATCAACATTACCATAATCACCACCACAATCACCACCATCATCATGACCATCATCCCCAACATAATCACACCACCACCATCATCATCACCATCACCATAATCACCACCATCTTCATGACAATTACCACCATCATCATCACCATCAACATCACCATAAGCACCACCACAATCACCACCATCATCATGACCATCACTACCACCACCATCATCACCACCACCACCTTTGTTAACATCATCCCTCTAAAGGCACAGGGTCCCTCATTGCTCTTAACTTTTCAAATGGAAATTTTCATAAATGCACATAATGTATCTTGATCACAATCCTCTCTCATTACTTTCTTGTTTCCCTCCCAACCCCTTCCCAACGAATCTCTTCTTCTTTCCAGCTAGTCCCTACTCTACTTGGATGTCTTTTGTCCACCTCCACCATCCATGATATAATGTAGATTGACCAAATATCGTGAAGGTCTTGTGTAGGTAACCACAGCTACTGTGATGTCATGAGTGCAAAGACTACTGCATGCCTAGAAGACCACAGACCCCTTCTCATCCTCTGGCTATTAAACTCTTTCCACCCCCCTTCTGCAATATTCTATAGGGTTCTTTAGCTCTACATAGCCTCATAGTTACAGGCATCTTTCTCAAGAACTAGACCTGGCAGGTTCCACCTCATGGGATCCCCATTTTCCTGAGGGTAAAGACCAAAAAGCCAGACTCTGGTCTACAACGCCCTGCATTGGCTGTGCCCCATTCCCTCCCTAGATTCATCCACACTGAGATTCACTAGTTAACTTTCCACTCTCCGACCTGCCTTTCTTCCTCTGCCATGAGTCCTCTGCTCACACTCTCCTGGCACCTGACCTGCTCTTTCCCTAACTAGTTGAGTTCTCATCTCTTTTGACATCACAAGAAACCTGTCCACATCCCAGAGACAGGAACAGACCCCTATGTTATCTATTCCCAGGCAAGAGGTGGTGTTTTGAAGGAGGAACTGTGTGTTAGCCCATTCCAACCACTACAATACAGGACATAATCAGAAAGGAAAACACTAATTGCAGGGCTGCCTTGGGTAACTCACTTTAACTCTGTGCCTCGATTTCCTCATCTGTACAAAACAGATGGTAGCAATAAAAATAAGTAAGTGACAATAAGTGAATTACTAATAGCATTTTAAAAACGCCATGCCCATGGTAAATGCTACGTAAGCATTTACTAAGTCAAATTAACAAACTGCCCTATTCCTTCATGGCAACTCACTTAATCTATAATTATGCATTCCCTATTGTGATCATTGGATTACTCACACTGTCTCCCCTTCCAAATCAAATATTCCTGGAGTCAGGTCCATGTCTCCTTACATTTTCCACCACAGCCCAGCTCCAGGCACAAGGCCTGGCCCAGAGAAGGTTTGCAAGAAATGTGTATTTAGTAAATTTAGGAAAATTCAGCTCACAGCATATCCAGAATCTTACACTGAGGCCACAACCCCTTCTGACCCTATCAGGTCTAACAGCTGCTACGGCAGCCCTGCTTTGCCCGATACACAAATACAAGCACAGTGAACAAGCCCCGTTAATACTGGAGCTCCCCAAGGACACAGAGCCGGTAATGGGCTCCATCTTGCTTCAGATGTTTCCAGCCACAAAGTGATCACGTCTGAGATAATGTGAGCGTGGTTAACCCAAAATTCCTCCACTCACTCTGGTGCACGGAAATCTTTGGAACATCCTGTGTGTCAGCCCTCCCCAACCACAACAGTGCAGGACATTGGTCTTAATCAGAAAGGAAAACATTAATTGCCGAGCAGCTTTGAGAGGACCCAGGTGTCAGCCCTGCCATCCTCACAATGACAGCAATTAAAGCAGCAACTGGGATTGCAGCAGCCCCAGCAAAGTCCTTCCTCCTCCACCTTGGAGGCTAGAAAGCTGGAAGATGAAGGGGTCCATGTCCCAGGGAGAATGCTACAGGAGGTCATGCTTTCCCATCTAACAGAGGACAAGCAACAGAAAGTATGGATGCAAACCCTCACGCTAGCCCTCACACAATGTATGACTTTCAGCTGTGCAATGCAACTTGCAGCCTCAGTTTCCCCATCTGTCATTAGTACAGTAGGACTATATCTACTGTCAAAGAACCCCTTGGCTCTACACTCTTGGGTGCATGTGTGTAAATGTGAGCCTGTTACAGAACCTGTGTGGTCAGGGGACAACCTTGGCTTTCAGTCCTTGCCTTTCATCTTGTTGTTACTGACCTCTGCGTATGCCAGACTAGCTAGCCCGTGAACTTCCAGGGATTCTCCTGTCTCTGCCTCCTTCCTTGTGGTAGATCTAGTCATCCTACTTCTGTAGCAAGCACTTTGATCCACTGAGCCATCTCCCCGGACCCTCCGACTCCGAAGTCTTGTATCTTTTAATAGACATTTCCTGGGAGGCTCTTACATGCTTCTTCAAGGTCTCAAGTTTCATCCTGCCAATGAGGAGATGTCACAGGTCCTGACCAAACAGGTCACTGGTCCAACTTCCCTTATGGATGGCTGAACCTCTTAAGTGCTTGTCTGGAACCCAAAATAACAAGACTGTAATGGTTAAATTTTGTTGTCAACTTGACCTGTTTAGTGGGTCTCTGTTGTTTACAGGAAGGCAGCCCTCTCAGTAGGGGGGAGGATGTAAGGAAGCTCAGAGAGCTAGAAACAAGCATCCCTCCCTGGGAGGGCCATGCAGGAAGGAAATTCTAGAGACCCAGAAAGTCAATAAGTCTGGGAAAGGGTTGCAAGACCCTGCCCTAAGGCTATATATGAAGAGAAAGGAAATCTCTCTCTGCCCCTACCTGTTTACTGTTGTGTGAGTGTGGTGTTGATGGTGATGGCTTCTCTCACTCCATCTCTTTCTCTGCTTGGACCTGTGAAAGGGGGCCAGTCTCTTTCACCATTTTGGAACTTCCCCTGGATCTGTAGCTTCAACAAATCCTTTCATCCCATAACTGTGCCTGATTTGGAAGTTCATTCCAGTGGCACGTGAGCTGATGACAACAAAGACTTTCCTCATGGTACCATTGAAAAGATGAAAGGAAATACCATAAAAGGAGGCCAATATAAGACCCAGAGACTGTAGAAACTCCATCGGCAGGAGCTACTAGTATACAGATCTTCATTTGAAGGGGTATATGTGTGTGTGATGTGCATATTCATATGCATATGGGTGCACATGTGTGGATGCAGGAGCCAAAGGGTGATATTGTATATCTTTCTCTATGGCTTTTCCACCTTCTTTTTATGGGATGGTATCTCTAAGCCTGGAACTCACTGACTTGGATAGGCAAGCTATGCAGCAAGCCCCAGGGGTCCTCCTTGTCCTTGTCTCCCCAGTGCTCACCATGCCCAAGATTTTTACATGGATTCTAGAAAACCAAACTAAAGTCTTCACAGTTTGCACAGCCAACCATATGCCCAGCCCCAGTATAAAGGTCTTCTTATAAGGACTTGTTATGTATACAGTGAAATTTGAGGTGTCAAAGGAACATTCATTCTGAATGAAGGAGATGATCACATCCATTGTTAGGGGACAGCATGAATAGTGCCTGATACTACTAGCAAACAGGGCTTGTTCAACTGGCAGCACTAGGCCTGGAAGAATGAATGAGACACTGATCAACACTGTAATCAACAAACCCAGACCAAGAGCTGCCCTCTCTCTCCCTGAGAATTCATCCCAGGACACTTTGGGAGGTGAAAAGAATTCTAGCAGAAGAATTCTAGCAGAAGAATCTGCTCTGAATTCTCAAAACTAAACCAGGGTGGTTCATCTCAATTAGGTCACAAGCTCAGGCTCACTGATCAAAGCACAGAAGGGAGCTGTGTATGTGTGTATTTATGTGTATGTGTGTATGAGTGTTTGTGTGTATGTGTGTATGTGTGTGTGCACATAGAAGCCAGAGGGCAACCTCAAGTGTCATTCCTCAGCTTGTTAAAAATAGGACCTTTCATGGCCTGCAGCTCATCAATTATCCTAGCCTCACTTGGCTAGCAAACACCAGAGATCTTCCTGGTTCCACCTCCCAGTGCTAGGACTCCAAGCATACACCACCACACCTGGCATTTTTATGTGTTTCAGGGATTGAACTCAGACCCTCATGCTTATACAATAAGCCCTATAGCAGTTAAACTGTTCTCTTTTGATAGCAATAATTTTACCTTTGGTGGGAACTTTGATATGATGCCAAATATAATTCTTAAAAATTCCTCTGATTACTGGTGGTTACTAAACTGCATTCAGTTTAAGTGAGGTGGGTATTCGTGCCCACACTTAAAGAATGGAAAGCTGAGGTTTAGAAAAGGCATCATCGAGTCACAGTATTAAATATCAGAGATGGGATTTGAAGCCAAGTCTGTTCCATTGGAACTGTTAATTACCGCTATAGTTCCTTTCAAAGAAATCTTAAGTGAATGTGTTTTGAATACTGTTTTGAGCTTTACACAAATGTTGTCAATAGGTCTTAGTAGCATTCCTGTTAGGATGATCCTAAAGGCTCATTAGCCTAGGACCCCAGCTAGTTGTGTGATTTTGAGAGGTTCTGAAGACTTTAGGAAGTGGGAGCTGGCTAGAAGAAAGAGAGTCCTATGGTCAGATCCTTAGGAGTAACTTTTCCTCGCTCCTTCCTGTATCACTCACTACTTCCTGTATTGCCATGATGTGAACTGCTCCCTCACATACTCCAACCTCCATGGAGTTCAGCCCAATTTCATGGGACCAAACATACATAGACTGAATCTTCTGAAACCATGAGCCAAAATCAATCTTTCTTCCCTTATGTTGCCTCTGCCAGTTACTTTTTACAGCCACGCACAAGCTCACTGATATAATTCCTACTTAACAGATGAGGCTGTAGATACATTCAGAGTTCAGGTGACATTCCTAGTCCTCCCACTGAGCTAGCTGTTATTTGGGTCTTTCCTCCGGTATTAGTTACTTGCCCATTGCTGTGATAAGACCTCACAAGAAGCAACTAAAGGAAGGAAAGAGTATTTTATTCTGGTTTACACTTCTGACAGGATCATTCCATCATGGTGGGGAAGGCATGAAGCAGTAGCAGGGATCTTTCTGATCATATTACACCCATAACTAGGAAGCAGAAGTAGAGAAGGAATTAGGGCCACACATATACATACACACACCTATGACCTATGACCCACTTCCTCCAGAAAGACTCCACCTCCCAGAGTTTTAACAACTTTCCTATTGGGGAAACAGAGCCCCCAGCTGGGGACCAAGTGTTTCATGCATGAACCTATGGGGGATATTTCACATTCAACCCACACACCTGGAAACGGGGTCTCTCAGCAGTGCATTTGAGCCTGAGTGTTGGATGAAGGCATGACATTGGCCAGTCTCCAAGACTCTCTGAGCTTCTTGCCTGGCATGGGTGGGAGTAATAGGTATGAGACTTGGTATTTTGGTTAGTACTAAACTTCAAGCAAAGCCTTGACACTCACTATTAAAAGCAGGAAGCTCTTTGTTTTGGAGAGAATGCATCCCCTTTCTTAAGTCCTCAGGACAACTGACTTGCATAGTCAAACTAATTAGAAGCAGCAATTACAGAAGAAATGGCGTACAGTAGACCAGCCTGTGCCTCACTTGTCTGTCTCTCTTTCAACAGCGTTTGGCTGACTTCAAGGTGGTTATAGGGTGCGTTCCAGTGCTGGGGGTTAGGCAGGGAAACCACTCAGGGAGGAGGTTCATATAGCCTGGGAATCAAAGGTCTGACAAAATTCCAAATCTTCTATCAGTGTGCTGGGTGACTGTCACATTGTCTATGTCTGGACACCTCCCACCCCTCACCCACCCACACCCACACCCACACACACACACTCCCCCCCACACACACACACTGAGCTGGGCAGGAACAGGAAGGTAAAGCATTCAGACAAATCATCGATTTTTCACAAAATGGCCAGTTTCTTTTTCCCTGCTGCAAATAGCCTGCGTGCAATAGAATGAGGTGAAGGAAAGGCATACTGAAGGGTGGGGAGGCTGGGGAGGGAGGCTGAAGGAACCACACTAAATCCCACATCCTCCTAATCCCCAAAAGCCCACACCTTCTTGCCCCTGTTCCAGTGAATCCCTCCTCTTCTCATGGACCATTAAGCCCTTCCTGCACATTCAGAAGGGAGCCCTCTGGAGACAAATCAACCATTGAGGGAAAAAAAAAATAGCAAAACTCATTTCATTTGGCAACCGATGCTTTAGGAAAGACATAAATATTGGATTTTGCAACTTTATCTTGCTCCAGAGGAGCGCTCTGGAGAAAATTAAAACAATGCAAGATTTAATTATTAAAAGCCAAACATTCCTGTACATATTTTTCTGGCCCGAAGTTTTAAAAACAAACTCCCAGAGAAAATACAATTTTAATGACTAACACCCTCCCACCTAGACAATGTCTTAAATGGACTCTATCATGACTCACTAGGCACAAAGGAATGCAGAGCACCAGGGAAATCAAAGGCTGCCCTCCTGCAAAGGGAGAGGAGGAAGGCAGTCCCCGGAGACGTCAGGGGGTCCAGAACCTTGAACTCACCTTGCTCTGAGGTGGATTTTCTGGCAGACTTTGTATATAAGGAAACATGTTGAAAGTGACCAGCTTGCTCACCTATACACATTCCCCTTCTTTTGTGTGAAGGTCACACAAAGTATATAAAGAAAGGATGATTATATCAGTCATCTTTCTTACTGCTGTGACAAAACACAGGACAGAAAGCAATTTAGGGGATTTATTTATTTTGGCGTCACAATTGGAGCATACAGTTCATTAAGACAAGGAAGGCATGCCCGAGGAGCTTGATGCCACTGATCCCATAGAGTAGAGAGAGATGAATGCTGGTGCTTGGCTCCCTATCTCCTTTTTATTCCTTCCAGAACCCCAGCCCACGAGATGCTGCCATAACAGTTCGATAGATCTTCCCACCTCAATTAGCCTAATCTAGAAAAATCTCTCAGAGATACTTGTTTCCATGACAACTCTAAATCCTGTCAAATTGACTAGCAGGTTGTCTATCACAACAATAAATTCATTTGCTCAGTAAACTACTCCCTAACTGTGGTGGTGAAGAGAGCAAGGGGACCTAGCTCACTGGCAGACATTGTATCTGGGAAATCTCCTCTGGGCTTCTTCTTAGAAAGTTAAGGGACCCAAAATTCAAGCCCCTCCATTACTCTTTCACATCATTGCTCAGCAACTTGAAGACCTTAATCTGATCGCTGCTGCCTCCCATCTATCTCAGAATGCTCCTCACTTTACCACTAGTCCCCCCCAAAATTTCATGTGTTCCTGCCAGGTATTTGCTGATCACAGAGATACTTCAAAGCTGAGATGCACTAACCTGGTACTTTCTGCTTTGGGGGCTTATGGAAGGAATGCCAGGCATGAGGGAAGACGAACTTCAAGGACAGAGGTCCAAAGTTAGAAGAGTCACATGAAGATCAGACTGCTTCTTGATGAAATCCAAGAAGATTGGTGGATACAGGTAGGTTTCAGAAGGGTAAAAGGTAGGAGGAACCAGTCCTGGAGGAAGATACAGTCTACATACATCCTCTTTAAGACAGGAGCAAATTTTCCCACAGCCTCATTCTTGTGGGACTTTTCAGTTCATTTCAAAGTCTTCATTCAAATCATCCAGGATTCCAAAAGTTCCACTAAACCAGGGTCCTGGCAAATGGCCAGGTCTCCCCAGCACTTTCAGAGCTAAGTGAAAGAGGAGGTGGGAGGAGGGGCTGGTACCCAGAGACTTCCTCAAACCTAGTGGAGTTGGATGTGGTGGTGTACACACACCTGCAATCCCAACGCACCTTAGGCTGAGGACAGAATAGCTGGAGTGGGCTTCATGTGAGACCCTGACAAAAATAAACATAGCATTCTGAAACACTCCTCAGACCCTCTGACTCTCTTCCTGACATGAAATGGCCTTTGTACTCATGACCTCACAGCTGCTGTCATTATCTACACCAGACCTGCCCATCAACATTTGGACATGGATGATGAAGAGGAATAACAACAACAACAACAACAAAAAATACCCAAACATCAAAATAGAAAAGGGGGGGCTGGAGAGATGGTTCAGCAGTTAAGATCACTTCCTGTGCAAGCATGCAGGCCTGAGAGACCTTGAGTTTGGTCCCCAAGACAGCTCGGTGTGTCCACACACAATTAGGGGGGGCAGAAACCAGAGGATCACTGAAGCGTGTGAAAAACTGGCAAGCTCCAAGATCAGTAAGAGACTCTGGCTCCAATACGAACAGGTGGAAGAGAGATGGAGCAGGTCACCCCAAATGTACCCCACCACAGGGGAGCTCACAGGGCACTGCCAGAACGCATGGATGAGCACATACCACACATATCTTCACACACACACACACACACACACACACACACACACACGTTACATACACAAGCGAAAAAACCATAGAAGAGGGATTAGTCAGAAAGAAGGGGGGATGAGTGTGGGAAGACAAAAGAAGGGAATGGGAGGGAATGATGATCAAAATACGTTATACATGTATAAAAAGCGTCAATAAAAATTAAAAGTTAAAAAGAATATATGCATACACACATCTATTATTAAATATACACATATAATATTGTTTATGCGTGTCTATAGCCCCGATCACCTGAGGATATCTGAAAAACTGACGCAGCTGGTTACTTCCACTGAACTTGAGACTTGGTGCTCTAAAGGCATCTTGAAATAACTTGAGGCAAGAGAGTAAATAAAGCAGGGATGATTTATCTCCCAGGAATACCGGTGTGACTGTTGGGTAATTACATGCACCAATCTTTATTAGTATGCAAAGTAGATGGGCCTGGTTGGCTCCCAGCACTGATCAAAGGACAAAAAGCCAAGAGAGCTATACACATTCTAATAAATCACACCCACCACTCTCTGGGTGTCTGGGTGACCCCCAGACCTCAGGGCCTCTCTGTGGGCTCCTCTTCTCTGAGAGATAAGGCAGCAAGCATTTAATTTCTCCTCACAGTGATGAATTAGGCCTCCACAGTTCCTCTGGAGGAGTTCAGCAATGGTCTAGGTTTCTCTTTGCACAAGTTTTATCCAAAGTTATCACTATTTTATCCAACAGTTTCTGCTGATCACGGTGCATCCAGAACTTCTCAGCCACCAGCCCTGTCCTGTGACTTGGGGGTGACTCGGCTCTTCAAAGTGGCCAGTGAGGAAGGGCTTGGGGAAGTCCTGGTCAGTCTGTGAGCACAGCCTGACTTCTACTGTCCTCTGAGGCTAGAGCTCAGCTCTGTGAGAGGAGGTGGGTGGTGTGATCTGATCTCAGCAAGGAAAGAGAAGTAGTAATTGCTGAAATTTGGAATGGCCTTGAGATGCGGTCCTTGGCTTCATTCCCTGCCAGCTGCAGCCTGCTTTTGGGGATTTGCCATCCTCTTCTCCTCCCGACCCTCCTAGGAGCCCAACTCCATCCAGTACAGTCTTGGTCTTCTCCCTGGGTAGCAATCATTTGCTCTTTTTTGCTTGGCCCAGTTGCCACAGAGTTTTCCAAAAAGATGTAGTTTTAAATGTTACGTGTTCCACGCCTTTCCTGGTGGCTCCTCCCCCATGCTCAGTTCTGTTGCCAGGTGTCCTGCAATGTTGGTTCTTCTTTCCTAACACATGACAGGATTACACTTAGGTAAATGAAGGCCTGAGTATATGTTACACAAGGACAAAAGCCATCTTTTTTCACTGTCACCTGGACATCCAGCACTGGCCCCAGCACCAATGCCAGATCATGATAGGATATACCATGATGCTGAGGGAAGGGCCCCAGCCCTTGATGAATTGTAACAGACACAACAAAATGAAAGCATCCGCCCTTATTCACACCCATCCCATTGACTTGGTGCATCTAAACACAAGAGCACTTATTAACTAGATCCATCAGCCTCGTGTCACTATGAGAAGAATGTCTGAGACAATTAAGGAAAGGCTTATTTAGTCCACGGTTCTAGAGGATGCGGTCCAATTGTGGACACTAGATGGCAATGGCAGGGAACATATGGAAGCAAACCACTCATGTCATAAACCAGGAAGCTGAGAGAGAGGATGGGACACTAGGACCTCGCACACTCTCTCAAAGCTACTCCCCCAAATAGCGAAGGACCTCTACCCGGCCCCACCTCGTGAAGTACCACAGCATCGCTCAGTACCAAAGCCCATAAGACAAAGCCCTTAACATATGGCCTTTGGGAGACTTCATCCATGTTAAATCCAGCACCACTCTTAGGTGCACAAATAAGCACACTGAATTCGCAATGTGCCGGGCCCTACACAACACACCCATGCATCATGTCAATGTGAAATTCCCCAAATAGCTTATGAGCTCAAAACTACTATTCTCCCCATTTTACAGGTGGGTCAGCTGATCTCTATTGCTTCATCCATAGTCCTACTGTTAGTACTTAGTCTGGTTGTATAAATTTATTGCTGTGATGTGACTTCAATGATATCCAAAGCAAACAGGATAGTTTTAAATCCCTCTGACTCCTGTTTCCCCCAGAGCAGAATGATTTCAACATTCAGACACCCCTCAGGAAGTGATCTGGACTTTTCTCCTACATCCTGCTCACTGATCACTCTCTGTGGCCTGTGTCTATTCACACGGCAATTCATAACCACTTAAATTTTCCAGGAATTGTTCTCAACACCAAGAAAGCACAGAACAAGGCAAGACAGAGAGCTCTTCTCTTGGAGCTTGTTTGTATGGAGAAACTTCCTGAACTCTCTAGTAATCAAAAATTAGGAAGTTAAAACCCAAGTCACTGGAAGTCTCTTCCTGGGGATGGCTCAGGGCAGGTGCTCACCCTGAGATCATCTCCCACTGTGATGTAGGAAGGCACATTAGTTACTTTCCTAATTGCTACAACCGAACACCTGACAAGAAGCAAAATAAGAGAGGATGGATTTCTTTTGCCTCACAGTTTGAGAGGGTACAGTCCACAAAGGTGGAGAAGCCATGGCTGCAGGAACATTAGACAGAAGGACACACTGAGTCCACAGGAAGCAGAAAGGAGACAGGAAGTGAGGCTGGACTATAAAACCTCAAGGCCAACCCCCAATGGCCCACTTCCTCTACCTCCTGAAAGTTCTATCATCTTCCCAAACAGTACCAACAGTTGGGGACACGTGAGCCTATGGGGACATTTTATATTCACAACAGTGGGTTTCCATGACCTCTACAAATATGGCCACAGAATAAGTCTCTGAGACAAACTTGAGGCATCCCTGTGTTTTCTCCCTGAAGCTCCTTTAACTTCTTAGCACAATGCCCTTCCAGCTGGTTTCTTTACAAATGTAATTTCATCTTTTTAGATGGAAGGTGCCTGAGCTGGCAGAGGAGACAGACAATCAGCTAATAATGCAGTGCCAGAGACAGAGCCCATGGAGCCCAAGTGGATTCCTTAGGACCACCATCTTCCACAGTCAGTGGAAGTTTCTGGGACTGCTCAGAGGCCAGAGGCATCAGGATGATAGGCTATGAATAAAGGCCTCCACTGAGGAGAGAACCCACTTGCTGTGAGCAGCTCACAGTGCTGCATGACAGTTTAGAGGGATCAGCATTCTTTCATGTTCCATGGAAGAACCGCATTTTCCTTGTCTGTTCTCAGATGTTCTGGATTAGACCAAACCACCCCCACCTCATGAAGTGGACATGTGACCTCTGACGGACAGTGATGATGGCTCCTGGATGGACCTGCGACCCTTGTTAAGAACACAGGAAGATTAACTCTGTAGGATTCATCTGGAATGTACCAAAGAAGGATGCAGAGATAAAGAGGAGTATGGGGACAAGACAAGGACTGAGCAGCTCTACCTGCACCAGGTAGGAACCCCAGAGGTGAACAAAGACAAAAACAGAGGGCTGAAACTGCCATGAAACATTTCTCCTCCAAAAGTCATTATTAAAACAAATACAAAAAGAAAGAGAGCAAAAAGAGAGAAAGGGGGTTGGAGAGATGGCTTAGTGGTTAAGGTGCTTGACTACAAAGCCTAAGGACCCAAGTTCGATTCCCCAGTACTCACATAAAACCAGATCTGGCATCTGGAGTTTGTTTGCAGTAGGTAGAGGCCCTAGTGTATCTATTCACTCTGTCTCTCTTCTCTCTGTCTCTCTCTGTTTGCAATAAATAGGGAGAGAGAGAGAGAGGAGAGGACGGAAGATGCATCCTATACACATCAGAGACAATGCCTACCATAAAGAGTAAAGAAGACATCAAGAAAGTACTATCATCTTCAAGAAAAGACACTGAATTTTGTTGAGTTTGCCTTGGCCCAGTCTTTCCTTGTTATGCCTCATAGCAGTTGGAAATGTTTGCTCTGTGCCATTATATGTTAAAAGGTTGTAATTTGTTTTGATTTTACAAAATTTAGAGTTAAAAGATAATCTTAACTTTCATATAAGACTGGGACTTTTAAAGACTGAACATAATATAGATAGTTATAATTCTATTGGGGACCAGGTGTGGACTGTGGTAGTTTGAATTGATGTCCCCCAATAGAATCATTGGTTTATTAAAATTGTTAATTGTCTCCAGGCTTCTGGCTGGAGGAAGTGCCACTTTGGCCTGGCCTCTTGGGGTCATGACACCCTTTCTAAATCAGATGCAAAATTCTAGGGATACATATGCAAAATAGCAGCCAGAACCCCAGTCTGGCAATTCTGCCGTTCTGTGAGTTCCAGTGTTCCAGTGTGCTTGCTTGCTTCTGGAAGTGCTGGGCTATCTCTGTCTCTGCTTGGATCTGTGAAAGGGAGCCAGCCTTTTTCCTTAACTTCCCCTGAGTCTGTTACTTCAATAAATACTTTCCTCCCCAAAATTGTGCCTGGTTTGGAGATTCATCCCAGCAGCGTGTGGCTGACTACGACACTAACTGTGATTCAAGAGGGAACTTCAGAATATTTCAGATGTCGAAAGGCTAAGAAACATGGCCACCCACCAATTCTAACCACAAGATTGTCAAGTTGGAGCTGGGGAGATGGCTCAGTGGGTGCAGTGCTGTGTGCTTACCCAAGGATCTGAGTGTCATCCCCGGGTTCCATGTGAACCCCGGCTAGTGACACAAGTCTCTGTAACACTCTGTAATGGGTGCACCAGAATTATACCTAGACACTCCAGCACCCTGAATCTGCCTGGTACAAGAGGAGGAAGGGAGGGAAAATGAAAATGAAGGGAAGGAAAGAAGAGAAGGAAAAAGGAGGAAGGAGAAAGCACAAACCCGGCTGCACTGGCTCAGGTGAAGTATTCATCATATTTTATTTGATGGTAAAGTGAACACAACCTAAGACTTATCTCTTGAGGGTTTTCAGTACATCACTTAGTATCATCTACTCCATTTGCAACGCTGAGGCTTCATCAATACCCATGATCCTTCGGCCTTGGACATTATTGCTCTATTTCCTGTCCCTAAAAATTGACCAATTTTGGAAGGTTCGTAGCCATGGGACTGTACACTGTGTGGCCTTTTGAGGTTGGCTTCTTTCAGTGAGCACCATGTTCTCAAGTTCCATCCATGTCTCATCATGACTCACCCCCTTTCTTCCTACAGAAGAGTGATAGTCACATGGAGACACCGTGCCTCCATTACCCCCTCATCAGTAGGTGGACATTTGGGCAGCACCTATCATTGTTTATTTCAAGGGAGGGTCTCACTCTAGCCCAGGCTGACCTGGAATTCACCATGTAGTCTCAGGGTAGCCTTGAACTCATGTGATCCTCCAACCTCTGCCTCCTGAGTGCTGGGACTAAAGGCATGTGCTACCACTTGCATCTTCAATATATTAATTTATTTATTTATTATTTGCAAGGATAGAGAAAAAAGAGACAGACAGAGAAAGAGAGAATAGGTGCACCAGTGCCTCTAGCCACTGCAAATAAACTCCAGATGCATGTGCCACTTTGTGTATCTGGCTTTATGTGGGTCCTGGGGGATTGAATCTTGCTCATTAGACTTTGTAGGCAAGTGCCTTCATGGCTGAGCCATTCTCAGCTCCTCACCCTATCTTTTGTCTGTCACAAACAGTACCGCTATGGACATTCACTTACAAGTGTTTGTTTTACCATGTCTTTCCTATTTTGGGGGTATATAAGCCAGGAGTAGAATTGCTGGTGATATGGATTTTTTTTAATACATATGTTAAAAATCAAGGGCTGGAGAGATGGCTCAGCAGTTAAGATGCTTTCCTGCAAAGCCTAATGACCCAGGTTTGATTCCCCAGTACCCATATAAAGCCAGAAGCACAGTGGCACTTGCATCTGGAATTCATTTGAAGTGGCTGGAGACCCTAGGGCACCCATTCTCTCTCTATCTCTCTCTCTCTGCTTGCAAATAAAAATATTTTTAAATTAAAAAGAATCAAACTATTAGCATCTCCATCCTTAAAAATTATGCACATATGGTTTTTAATAAAAATTTACATTACTAATATCGATTCAATAAAAGCAGAGAAACTTGAGTAAGCCAATTACCATAAAACGGAATTGAGTATGCAAATTGTCTCTCAGATCTAATATGCACACCACAACAGCCAAAAAAAAAAAATCTCAGGAAATTTTTACCAAATTTTCAATAGTCGGATTATCTTCCACCTGATAGAAATCCATTCAGAGACTATAAAACAAAAGCCATGAGCCATCCAATGGGAGTTAATATTACCTTAGTCACAAAATCAAATATGGACAGTCTAAAAAGAGAAAGTGATAAGCCCTTCTCACTTATCAATGTAGATGTAAAAGTCTCCAATAAAACACTGCCAAGTGGGATTTATCAGAGTCTAAAAATGATCAAATAGGGATTATCCCAGGGATCTAATAAACCAGAGCTCCTAGGAAGACAGTGCCCCACATTAAAAGATTAACGTAAGAACCTAAGATCATCATGGCTGATAAAGTGTGGATCTTTTGCAAAAGTTAATGCCTATTCACTGCAAAAATCCCTTAGCAAACCTGGTACCACAGAAGATGGTCTTCACCCAGGGAGGTTATCTACCAAAGCCTATTGCAGAGCTCATGCTCAAAGACGAATCTATGAATGGATTCCCAGGCATTTCAAGACTATGGATCACTGCCTTCACCCATCATTGCTCTTGGTCTTATATAAATGCAACAGCTAATAAATATAATGTGAGACATACAAGTAACACACAAATCTTATATATTTTTGCATGCATGAGTGTATGTGTGTGTTCAAAACTAGACATGTAAAAATCGTGTTGGTTATTTTTATGAAGTTTTAAAATTGACCTTGAGGATCCTACCTACAGAGAAGCAGAGTATTAGAATGGCAGAGACCTTGGGCCTGCTGGAGAGGATTGTATCAACAGGTGGGGGTCAATTTGAAGTTTTGCAGAGCCTCTGGCCTCAAGAGATCACTTCCACACTGTCACAGTGAGCTTCTCATTGCTGCGACAAACATCCGACTGGGAGCAGCTTGTAAAAGGAAAGGGCTTATTTAATTTGCACACAAGGAGGCGACTTCACTCATCTATTAAGCCGTGTTTTAAAAAGTACAAGATAAAAATAACCTGAATGTCTACCTATCAGAGACTAGATAACCACTTCTGGTGTGATCCTCTAGGGAAGCCCATTAAAAAAACTGCTGTTACCCGTGAAATCACAGATAAACCAAGATGCAATGTTAAATATAAAAGGAATGGGGGATATGTATTTTGTCTCTGGATTCATATGCATTTAGAAACTATCTGTGGGGATAATCATTCAGGCAGCAAAGAAAAACAATGGGATGGAGAAGGGTATTTCATGTCAACAGGCTCTTTAGACGCTCACCCATTTTGAAGCATATAGAAAATAATAATGTCGATAGCTTAAAGCCAAGAGGTAGGGACAGGAAGTTCCTTCCATTAGCCTCTGAAATTATGTGCCAGTGTTTCCCTTTTCTAGATTCAAATGCATTCATCCAGACCTAGTTAGATATAGAGATGTGACTGGATGTGGGTGTGACTTATTTATTTCTGTTATATTTATGGTATATATTAAGGCATAGAATTTTAAATATATATGTACGCATGTATGTATATGCATGCATAGTGAAATGATACCTATAGGTAAGAATATCCTCCACCTTCCATAGTTATCCTGTTTGGGAGTAAGAACATCTAAAATCTCCTCTTCCAGCAAACTTGAAATATACTATAAATTACAGTCCCTGTGCTGACCACCAATGTCTGGATTACTGACATTTGCAAGTGTAGGTCAAAGGGTACACACCTGCATTTTTTTTCTTGTTAACAAGACCTCATCATGGCAGGCCTTGGTATTGCTCATAGCATTACATACCTGTGTGTATAACATCTGATTTTCCCACTTTTAATGAGAGGCTAAGATTGATCAGCTGGTCTGTGTGGTATCATCCTGATCCATTCACCTTCTGTTTTTCATTCACCTTTCCTTGAATGGTATTAGCAGCCATTGATTGCTTCTGCCTGGCTCCATTGCTTCTCCTGAGGCTACAGATAAGTAAATCCTGTTTGCACTCACTGCTATGGCTTTGCTACAGACAACGCTTTCTTCTAAAATATTTGCCTTAATATATGAAAACATGATGATGATAAAAGTG
>PVHP010032823.1:0-20044 GCA_004024765.1 Zapus hudsonius | reverse complement strand
GTGACCTAACTTCTATTCACTTCTCCTGTTTCATTCCCTAGCCCCAGAGCTGCAAATCTGATCAGTTACCATTTTTTATCTAAACACCAAGCATGATAGAACAGGAAAATGTCATTTTGAGTACTATGGTTCTTCATGCTTGGATTACCCTTCTGTCAAATGTCCAGCATGTGAATTCCAGACATCATTAAATCATTACCCAAACACCACTTCCTTAGAAATGTCTACTAGACATCCATGCGACTTTATTGCTTTGTGAAAACCCGATAATAAAAATAACTGATTCAAATTCTCTAAGACAATATAGGAATGAAACTACAAATACCACACTTGTTAGAATTAATACAAGTAGAATAGTATTAATCAATGATAATTCATAAGCTTTAAACATAAAATAATTTAAAATAATTAAGAGAAGAAAAGTTTAGGTATTTAGGATTTTGTCCACTAGCTATGTTTACACATAAGAGTAGACACCCAAGGAACTCATATTTTCAAATATATATTTATACATTTAGCATACATTACTGCCAATTTTTTGAGATTTGCATGTTCCTATATTTATTAGATGATGCTTGCAGAAGCAGATAAAAACCTCTGCTAGTGAAATAAAATTATCTCAATTTCCCTTATGGTTTTTTAAGAAATAATTATCAGCATGTTTTACACTCATATTGAAAATGAACAAATTGATTAATAAATTTTCTTTGTACATCTATTCAAGGAAGATAATTCATCACTTTATTGTAAATGAATGTATAATAACTAGTCATTTACTTTTTATATGATTTGAATAGTATAATTATGACTACAGAAGGACAAAATCTATATAATTTGATATGAATTTCAAACATTAACAGATGAATTCTATATTTTTTATATTACAGAAGGCAGCGGTCACCATGTTTCTTTCAGGCATTTGCCCTCTGTCTCAGCTGAGCATCAGTTTATAGCATGAAGAGTAGAGGAATTTGACACCTTCCAAACCTGCATCAGCAAGGAAGGCTGATGATTATTGAATTTCCTAAAACAGAATAAAATATTGATGGAAAAATATCAACCAAAATAAGACTAGGAAACATTTCCAGCCTTTGTTGATATTCTTATTTTTTTCAGTTCTGTTTGCAAGAAAAAATAAGGAATTCTCTAATTTGAAGTTCTTTACATTTTTATTGCTACTTGATTTTTGTCCTTTCAATAAAATGTGATTGTAGAATCTTGTCTTTTTTATTTGGCCTCACTAATCTAGAGAGACTTTTCTAGTCTATGAACTTTTACTTTATGTTTAAAAACCACTATGATTCAATAGCATAATCATACCCAAGGATGTTCTTGCAGGAACGGCGTCTTTATTGATCCAAAAAGACACCCAAGAAAGAACCACTGTTAGGATGCATGGGATATAGGTCTGAATAGTGAAGTAACCCATTCTTCGGCTCAGATCAAAGAAAATTGTCATGATAACATAATCCCCTAGAAGAAAAAATGCAATTAAATCCATTAAAATACATATTCTAATCCATATGCTTAAATACCAATGCAATAAATGTTAGTATTTTCCACTGTCTTGTGTTTTCTCCTTACCAGATATTGTATGGGAGATTTCAGTTGTGTTTCGCAATCCTACAAAAGCAAACTGATACAATCTCCAGTACTTAGGATCAGCCACTTCAACAGAGGGCTTTTTCCACTTATACTCAATTTCATTTTTAGGATATCCATCTAGAGGTAAAATTAAGATAAATACATTCAGATTAACAAGACGTAAATTCATTGCTATTATAATGCCAACATTATACATAATTAAATTTTTGAAAATTTTTCCCATTCATTTTTGTAATGTTTATATATACAGAAATACTAACTACAATATGGTCTGGAAGTGGAGTGGGTCACCTCTTGATCAGGCCCTAAGTGTCTGCCTCTTGTAGCTCATCGAGCCTCAATTTATATATGGAGCCGAAGCTGGCCTTGAACTTGGGAACCTCTCATCTCAGCCTCCAAGCCTCCATAGCATTGTGATTACAGATGTTCACCACCAAGGCAAGTTTATTATAATCTTTTAATTCTCTCCCCCAGAAGACTGTCAAAACTATTACATAAAGTTACAATATCTTCAATGAAAATGTACTGAAGTCATAATCAGTTACAATCTATCTTTCTGGCTTTAACATTTGAAGATATTTTCTTTGCCTCCATATTCCTTCATATTTGTAATTACTTATATTTTTGAGAAATGTTTAAATAACATGAGCTTTCGATTTATTTTTATAGAAGAGCAGGTGCACTGTATTACAGAAGGATAATTCATTAATTCCTGTAAATATTTCAAAAGCTGTATAATGGCCTGTAAGTTGTATCAGAAGAGAAATAAAATAGTTTTCATCTCTGCTGAGGTCAGAATTTAATGTTTACTCTTTGCTTTCATCCTTTTACCCCTTTCCTGGCTTTTTGGTCGACCATGCTCATCACAATGATAGAAAGACTAGAGGACAGTCACACTACACAGGAATGTGGATACAGACAACCAGATGATTAGCGTGCTGCATGTCATGACATTGGTTGTTATTTGGCTGTTTGTTTCAGTAGGAAGTTAACGTGTATACACCAGAAAAACAGATGTGAGCTGATTAATATGGAAGTGTTTCATAATGAGGCAAAATTCATAAAGCTATTCCAAGAAAGGATTGATGAGATTGCCCAATGGATACAGACTTGCAACTCAAGCTTGAGAATCCAAGTTCAGATCCTTAGACCCTGCACAAGAACTGGACTCCATGGGAACAGTTCTGTAAGCTCAGCATGCTTCTGATGGAAGAAGCGAAAGAGACAGGTGAGTTTCCTGAAGCTACTGGATCTGTTATCCCTGTGAGTGCAGCGTGGACAACCACAAGAGATAGAGCAAAATACCTTGCCTATAATGAGGTGGATGCTGACCTACATACATGTGCCATGCTATACACATGCTGTCACCAACACACCTGAACACACACATACAGCCACATCATACATGCTATAACCATGCCCTCACCAAAACACCTGCACACACACATACAACCACATCATACATGCTATACACATGCCCTCACCAACACACCTGAACACACACACGCAACCACATCATACATGCCAATTTGTGTGTCTGCCTTTACATGGGTACTGTGGAATTGAACCCAGGATGTCAAGCTTTATAGGCAAGTAAAGCCACTTCTCCAGCCCTAAAATTTTATTTTTAAAACACTGAGCTGTACCCGCATTTCTACATTTCATTCTTTTTTAAATTTTTAATTGATTAAATAAGCATATTTGTACCTTGGCACTTCCAAATCATTAAAGTCAACTCAAATATTCACTGTTCATTTGGTATGCACTCTAAACCAATTTTAGAAATATATTTTAAGAAACAGCACAATAAATTTAAATACTGCCTTCAGGAAGATGAATTTAATGTGAATTGTTTTTTTTTTCATTGCTACTCTAAAACATCTGAATGAAAGCTGACTTTGGTATTCTTTTATTTACTTAAAATAAGAAAAAGACATTTAAATAAGACTAGCATTTGTGAATATGATTTAATTATATATATACACTATACCTTCATGTTTACTTTTAATTTTAAAACTAGAAACAAATGCATAATGTATGATTACTTTATGTCAGAAGGTTGAAATAAACGCATTTCTAAAAATTGTGTCCCATTTTGCAGTCCATTTTTAAAGAAATATTTAAAGACTAATGTTCTATGAAATTAGCAAATACATATTTACTCACAGCTTGAAAACTCCAGTGGACAGGAATGTTCATCCATAGGAAAGTTATGGAGCTGGAGGTAGCATTCTGCATTAATTGTCAATCTAATAACATGGAGAAGTATGTATTAAATAAGGAGAAATAATTGGTCATTAAAAAAACTCTAACATGTTTTTGGCATTCCATAATGGGATATAATACAATAGTAATGGTAAAATCATGAAGAGCAGTATTAGATGGTCATAATTGTGTATGAAAATTTTAATAATCTTCCTCTAGGCAACTAAATTATGTCTCTATTTATTTCAATACAATAACTGTACAGACATGAAATAACTCAATCTTCAGGAATTACATAAACGTGAATACATATGCATAGGCATATCAGATTAATGTGGCATGTTTGGTTATGTGTGGTGATTTCTTTCCTCCTTTTTTATCATGATAATATTCCTATAAAATGAAATGGCTAAGCATATATATATATATATATATACATATATATATTCAAAGGAATAAATTCCACTGGATATTCATACATCATTTTTTCTTGGGAATATTTTACCACATTGTCAAAAATCAGATTATAAAATTTTATAGCATATTGAGATCCTAGAAAAAAGTCTCAATAATATGCATAAGAAACTTTTTAAAAAATATAGTGGTTATGCCACAATGTATCCTGCTGCTAAGGAGGAAATAAAATTTCTACAGCTTTTTTATATATTATAGTAAGTAGTTTAATAGTTTAAAAAATAGCTGGGCTTGATGGGGCACACGTTTAATTCCAGCATTACAGAGGGAGAAGTAGGAGGATCACTGTAAGTTTCAGGCCAGCCTCAGACTACAGAGTGAGTTCCAGGTCAGCCTGGTCCAGAGTGAGATCCTGCATCTATCTATCTATCTATCTATCTATCTATCTATCTATCTATCTATCTATCTATTGATCATCTATCTAGATATTGAATATATCTAGATATATTCAAATTTGTTATTGTTATAAATTTTAGCTTTTAAGGAAGGTGCCATATATCCTACTTTGCCAGTATGAAGGGCTATTTAGAAACTAATTGGATATTAGCAATGAACATATTTAGAATAGCTACAATTTTCAAATCAATATTACCGTAGAGTATATAGGACTCTTCCATCATTCCAAATCCTTAGCAGGCGATTGGGAGTTGTTATCCAGTGTGCATCAGATTTCCTTGAGTTCCGGAAAAAAGTATCAGGAATCCAGATTTTCCCCACCATGTTACTGTTAAGCATCAGGACTTTCATGGTACTATTGAACTTTAAGCGACTGTCAAACCAGGTTTGGGCAAAAATTATATCTATTGTGTATTCCTGGAAGATAAAAAAGAGAAATGACATTGGTAATGCTATTATTTTAGATGTTGTCTTCAGAAATTGGAGTTATTTTAAAGCATAAATTTCCTGCAAATAAATAACACTTAACTCACAGTCTTCCTGAAGATGAAGTATGTCATCGTCTTAACTGTTCTTGGTTATTTTATATGAGAAACCAGAAAGGGTCATAGGATGGATGGTTTCTCCACGTAATTAATGATGTAATTAGGTTTTCAGTAATCTACTCATGTATTTAGCATCAATTATATCTCAGTTTATCTCATAAATGTGAACATTTCAAGCACTTGTATTAAAAAATACTTCAAAACAAGCATGCGCTTCGCAGTACAAATGAAAGTGTATATACAATATCACTGGTGTGACTCTGCCGTGATTCATGGATGGATATTATCTTTAATCTCTAGTCTCTCCCTTTTCAGGAGAGATCTCTTTCAAAGCATCGGGGATCAATTCTGGTTTATCTACATATCTTCTTCACATGACTCACATGATTAAAATGGATGTTGAAGATCCAGGGTCTAGTCTTGGGAGAATATTTATCAATGCTCTATTCCAGAATTATTTCAAGCTTTGGAAGGGAATCATAGTGTAGAAAACTCTTGAGAAACCAGAGAGGATCGTGGCATGGAAAATATCTAACCGTGGCTAGCACCATGAGGTTCATACTTCTTAAGCCCACTCGGCGTTAAGATTTCTAAGAAAGCATTAGAAGTACTTGAGAAGTGTTTTTCTAGTGGCAGTTTTGAAGATGGTGCAAGTGCTTCTCAGTACCTTCCAGGATTTTTTTTTATGATTCTAGGAATCAATCCTAGAACCTTCCACATGCTAACCAAGAAAATTTAAGAATGTGTAATTCTGATTCATCAGTATTCAGGGTTATGACTTTTAAGAGCTCAAATTTTCCTAAGTAGAAAATATTCTTTAAAAGTGAAAAGTTTTCTACTCACAAATGGTCTCTCAATCTAAGATCAAAAAGGGAAACACACAGGGCACATGTCTTTATAATGTTTCCTTCCCAAATCCTTCCAGAGGTCAATATACCCACACCCTTTTAAACTGCTAATACTTAATAAATATCCAACTAAGATAAGAAGGTTATTAAGGTCTATCTCATTTTCTATGTAATGAAAAATTCCAATTTTGTTTACTCATTTCTATTAGAAAAAATTCCAGATAGTGATCAAACTCTGTTCTTGTATCTCATGCTCTTACTGAAATGTTATTTCCATCTGCATGATAAATAAGAGAAAATATGAAACAAATTCTCTATGTACTCAGAAAAAGTACAATAACTTCTAAGAGAAACATTTTGAAATAAGGAACAGAACATTTAATAGTAAAGATCCAAAATGCCTTGCAAACTTTACTGTATTTACTTGGAAGTTAACCAGCAAAATAGCATCAAAGAAACAAAGTGAAGAATCGTGTCACCCTGATGTACAAAAAAATTAAAGTGTAACCAGAAGTGTTGAAAGCGTGTTTTGTTACCCTGTCAGCTTTAGAACCATACACTGCATCTCACATTTCAATTGTTAGTTAACTCATCATTGAAGCCTTTTTATAATGGAAAACAAAACTGCTTAAAAATGCAAAATCCAAAAATTAATTAATTGGCAATTAATTCATTATGAAGTTTCATAAACACTGATTGTATCTGCTCACAGTGGTATGAACCACTTCTGAAATTGCCTAAATACTCATGCGACACAGAGTGGTAGACTAAACCAAACAGAGACTCACATGGAAAAAATCTTATTGCTAACCAACGTTACAGGAGAGCTGGTGATGGCAGTTCCCAGACAACTACTCCAAATGCCCCAGTGATGCTGAAAATAAATGTTTCTTGGGACCATCACAATAAAGTAAGTGAAATGCTTTTGTGTTACTTTTTTTCTACTTTTCAAATGGGAAAAGATAAAGGAGAAAGGACTTATGTCACTATTAAATCACTGACAACATCTGGTGGCATTATTCAGCTGCCATCACTCAGGCTCCTCTCTACATGCATGTAGTGTTCAAAAGTCATAGGGCTGAAAAGATGGCTCAGTGGGTAAATGTGCCTGCTTGGAAAGCCAGACATCCTGGGTTCAATTCTCCAGTACCCACGTGAAAGGAAATGCCACCTGGAACATGCATCTGGAGTTCATTTGCAGTGGCTGGAGGCTCTGGTGCACCTATTCTGTCTCTCTCCTTGCAAATAATCTTTTTAAAACTCTAGCAATGTCATGTGTAGCTACCAGTTTACTTGCTCAGCAATTAACTTTTTAGTGTTCAAGACTTTTCTGTATTGTCTTATTTTACAAAGATGGTTGAAAATTCTTTCATATGAATCTACATAGAGTAAAAATTTGGAAATCAATAAAACTTGGAAGAATAAATAAATCAAAATGGAATGGCAGAGATTATTTTCACCTTTTAAGAAATTAAGAAAGACTTCTTCATGAATGCTAATGCTGCATTTAGCCAGAGCCCTGGAGGGTCCGAAGAACCGGGATGCAGACTCTATTTAATTCCTCAGTGGTGGGGACAATAAAATGGAGGTCATAATAGAAAAATTAAAGAATACAAGCCATATAATTAAAAAATAGTATATAGAGATTCTGTTTGTATGTTTCAGAAGGCAGTAAGAACCCTGAAGAACCCAACCTCACCAACAGGACCTGAGATGTTGCCTGTCACCAAGGGGAGATGTACTACTACCCCTAACCTCTGAGGAAGTTTCAAGATGAGATGGAGATCTACCTCCACAGCTAATCAGATAACCTAGGAAAGGATAAAGAAGACAGATACTGAGGCTACCCAACACAATCCAAAGCAGTAATCCAGAGACTCTTCAGATTTCAACAGTAAAGCAGACCTAAAACTCACCTAATGTGACTCAGAGATCTGAGTGGAAGAGGGGGCAGAAAGATTATAAGAGCCATGGTGGGGGAGAACACCCAGAGCCATCCCCCCCTCAACAACAACACACAGAAGGAAAAAAAAAACTGGCTACCTCTGTACAATCCATAAACCCCTATCCCATGGACTGGTCCAGCAGGCCCACTGAGGAGGGCTCCCAGCGGGTGGGGACAGGGAAGAGGGAAATGGGGGTATCACCATAAGTCTTGCTCATATAATGAGTCTACTTATTGATAATAAATATGGAAAAAATATTTCTCTCCCTCCCTGTTCTTTTCTTCATTCTTTATTCAATTTCTTGGGGGAAGGGTACTAGTAGCCTGAACCTAGGGCCTAAGCTATATTCCCAAGTTTATTTTCCCCTTATAATAGAGAAAAGTAATATACTCATGAAATTTTCTTTTGGGGAAAAAAAGCATTAGGGTAATGACTAAGGTAATCATTTTTCAATTAAAATCAGTATAAAGTCATAGGTAGACTTACTTTTGCTATTTTTTTTTTTCATTTTTGTTTAATTAATGTTATATTTTGGTACCTTCCCAGGTAGGCTTTATGCTTTTCTTATAAAGAGTCTTATCTTCATCCTTTAGAAGACAATGCACTAATTTTCCAAATGTAAACAACAAATATATGTAAGAAATAAGTCATAAAACAGAAGAACAAAAGTAAGTTTGCAAACACCTTATCTATAACCCCCACACTCCCCACTCAACAATCACTGTGCATACTTTGTCATTCTAATTAATGAGTAGACAACAAATCAAAACCATTAATGAGACAAAATCCTTATTTTTAATTCAATATTAAATGCTCATTATTTTTATAGTTCTTGATAAACTTTTGTTTAAAAAGTTTTTTCTGGGTTTTTGTTTTCTGTGAAAAAGGCTCTGAAAAATATCATTTATGTTAAATATTTATTTATTGAACAGTATACCTTTTAGGCACTAAATTTAATTTACACCATTTGTACTGAAGGGCCCTGTTGCCCTCTCTAGCTAGGCACAATTTTGGAATAGAATCCTGCTGACTTCCTACATTCTTTCTGAATTACAGACCTCACAGCTGGGTCCCTTCTCCACTGCCCTCTCTGCATTAAGAAAGTCAGTTAGAATTTCTACCATGAAAAACCTAACCATCTTCAGACATTAGAGTTGAGCTGTATGTGACTGGTCTCTCTTTGAATAGAGTAACATGAATTCAGTTCTGATGGTGTAGACTGGGCTTTCATTCTTGTCTAGTTTTACATATTTCCTCCCTCACCCCTCAGTTTCAAAGTTCTCATAGTGGTCATTCTCTAAGTTTTGTATTTTATACAAACTACCAGTTCTCACAAATAAACCTTTACCCTAATCATATATGTAATATTTAATGACATGTTATTTGCACTGACTAGGCATATACTGCAGCCTCCTACAGGATATCATCATGTCCTTTCTAGACCCCCTCCTTGATCCTGGCTTCACCTGGAGCACTCTTCCCTTAGAAAGTATCACTTGCTAGTCTGAAGTTACATCATTAATGATCAGAGAGGTGATCAAGAGTCAAAACCTTCCCTTCCCCAACCTGCAAAGTGGAACTTAAAAGTACCTTGTCATCCTCTTCATCTAAGTAACACAGGAATGCCTTCAGGTCTGATTTTCTATTTATATCTAAGAAAATTTAGCCTGGGTATATGTAAATTTTAATGACTGTTCAAATTACTCAGTTTACTCATCTTCCAGTCTTCATCAGTCCATTTTTATTCATTTGGACTCTCTAGTATCAAAAGAGAAATTTTTTAAAAAAATGTTCTATTTTGACTCATCCAACCATTCATTAAATATCAAACATATTGCCTGTTTTATTGAAGGCATAGGACAACTGACATTAAATGAATAAGAAAAAGAGAAAGAAAAAGGATGTCCTTTTATGGAATGGTGCCTTAGTTTTTATCAGTAATTTTATTATATTTTCAAAAGGAACAAAACCATTTATTACAACAAAGCCAAATATTGTTAAATAAAACAGTTAAACAAACACATTACTTTTCCTTCCATTTAAATTGTATGAGTAGCTTATAGGAGACATGGGAACTGTAATCTTATTTGTTGATTTATGCTCATGTTCCCTTGACTAAGTATCCTCACATTCAAAACATTTTAGTTCATTTTATGCAAAGTGAGGTTTATTTTTCCTGAGTTGTTTAGTTAAAATTGCCTTGTATATAAACCTTTTTATTAATCCCTAGTATGACAATGTTTCCTTAATAAACACAAACGACTGCTCTGTAGAGATTCCTTTACATGCTTTTATGTCCCTAGTTTTAACAGTAATTTCAGTTAATTAGCTTTTTAAAAAACTATCACAGCCCAATGTTACAGGTGTGCAATCTTCCCAGAGAAGACATGAAAATCTTTATAAAATGAATCTTTCTTAGAAGAAGAGCACAGAAGCCTCCGGTAGACATATGTGGTAGCGTCTCCAGAATAGCAATACGAATTCTAATTCTTTTTACTTAACTGTCTATCTTTTCTACTTAACAAATTTGAGAAAACTAAAAACAAAATTTCAAAATCCCAAAATAAAATATGAAACTTAGGAAAATGTAGATATCTCTTTTTTTTCCATTAACTCAAACAGGCTTATAATCTCTAAGTATTGATGACATAGACCAAACACTAAAATTCTTCTTAAGAGAAAACTTTCTATTTAATAGTGTAATATCTTAGAAAATACCATATTTGCATAATGCCAAAATTTTCAAATTAGTAAATACAGATATATAAAATATTTCTTCTTTATAAACTCATCTGGTTTTGTAGGAATTTGTTTGGGGCAAAGATTTTCTCTTTCATTTCTTTCCATGGCATGGGCTTAACTTCATTGCTTTCTAATTCTTTTTTATTTTTAAAATTTTGTTTGTATATGTATATGTGCCTATGCACACATGTGTGCACATAAACATGTGTATGCAGGTGCATATGTTAGCACATGTAGGTTGAGTCCAAAGGATACCTCAGGAGCTATTCCTCAGGAACACCATAAACCCCCCTCCCTTTTTTCTTGAAGACTATTTCATTCACTTGGAGACAGCCAATTAGACTGGACTAGGTGGCTGGTGAAAACCAGGGAGCTCCTGTCACCACCTTCCAGTGCTGGGACTGAAATCAAGCAACTTCATGTCTGGAATTAATTCAATGATTTGCCTTCTTTCTCCCCTTCTTTCATTCATTCCCTCCTTCCTTCCTTCTTTCCCTCTGTTTTATTCTTCCCTTTCATTGCCAAACTTGCTGTTTTGGTTACTATCTGAGCTTTCAGATCTTTAAGTAAGTATTTCTTGCTAGACTCTGATATTCGTATATATTCTCCTTTGCTGGTGTGAAGGCTTTTTGCCCATATAAGGTTTAACTCATTTCAGACAGTATTTGGCTATTTCCTTGATTTCCCCTTGAGTGGTTGCCCCATTACTGAGAACAACTTCCAGTCCAGATCTGGGGACACCCTTCCATCTTCTCCAAATCAGTTCAATGACAGCTTGCACATACTCATTTGCACTGAGGTATCAAAGTTGTCATTAGGATGTGGTCAAGATACAGTCATTCCAGCAATCAGTGCAGACAGCCATGGTGTTAAGGCCAGCCATGTCACCTTCACATGGAGGAAGAGAGAGACTGACTAGGGCTGTAATACAGATATAGGTAAGATGTATACCATGATGGGTCTACTTGTATAAAATCATTAAGGGGCTGGAGATATAACTCAGAGGTAAAGTGTTTGGCTAGCAATCACGGGGTCCTGGATTTCAGTCTTAGTATTACCCAAAAGAAAAATAAAACAATGATCAATGCCTGCAATAAAGACATGATATGATTATCAGTATAATTTTGAATAAATGAATAGGAAATAAAATTAGCAAACATAGAATGATGGGCTGAGTTGTGCTACTAACCAGGTGGATATTTTCAAGCTTATCATGCACTATCTCAGAATATGGCTATATTTGCGTAGTCTTTAAAGCTGCCAATTCAAGTTAAAATTTCTTGCATAACCAAGAGTGGGAGGTTATTTACTGGAGAATGTGGGATCTTCCACTAGCTACACCATGAAAGAACTTGACTCCTCCTCTCCCAGCCATGATCATTTTCCACTATTACTATGGGAGGAGTGAGGTCTCATGGACCAATCTCTCATTCATGATAAGATACTGGCAGGCTCAATCATGTGTACCAGACCTCATCTGCTGTGACTCCACGAATGCAGCAGATATTTTCTATCCAGAAGATAGTATCACCTCTCTTCCTCCTGCTCTTCCATTCGTCCCTCTGCTTCTGCAAGTTAGCCTGAGCCTTGAAGGGTGTGCTTCATACATCATGTTTAGAGATAAGAACCAGTCACTTCATCTTAGTAACTTTGGCAGCTAGCCCTTTGCATAAAGAAATATCTGTGTTCAGACTATGATTTGCACCGTCTATAGGAACTAAGCTAGGCACATTGAACTTATTTGGCATTCTGTCCAGTTAGCATCACTGGGATTCACTCCTGAACCGGTGATTCTTTGTGCTAGCATTTCCCGATCAAATACAGTACACTGGAATAAAGGCCACCAATCTTCCATAAGGAATCTATTAGTTCCAATTGCCAACATCTGGCCCATAGGAATTGTACATTTTGGCAGAATCATCTCAAGAAGTGACTTACGTAATCATTCCACTAGGAGGACTTAGCTCAGATCTCTGCATGTTTAAAATTCCTTACTCAGGGGCTGGAGAGATGGATCAACGGTTAAGGTTCTTGCCTGCAAAACCTGATGACCAGAGTTCAATTCCCTAGAAACCACATAAAGCCAGATGCACAAAGTGGTGCATGCATCTGGAATTTGTTTGCAATGACTAGAGTGACTCTGGCGCTCTCGCTCTCTCTCTCTCTCTCTCTCTCTCTCTCTCTCTCTCTCTCTCTTTCTCTCTCTCTTTGCTTGCAAATAAATAAAAAATATATTTTAAAAATTTTCTTACCATATTTATGGGATCAACTGGTCCAATGCTGTTTACATAAACGTCAGTTTCTATCACTGTGGGTCTCACTGCAAAATATTAAAATGGAAAATAGTTAATCACATCATCAAGGGCTATTTTAAAGAAATCTTAGTTTTATGACTCTTAATATTTTAATACTTTAATCATAGTAGATTTTTTTATGAAATCAAATAAAGAGATTGGTATAAAATCTCACTTTACTGTTTATTAATTTATTACATATCTATAAATATTTTGGCATACATGTGTGTATTGTGTGTGTGTGTGTGTGTGTGTGTGTGTGCGAGCGCTTGTGGGTGTATGCATGCATGCATGTGGAGGTCAGAGGACAATGTCTGTGTATCAGTTCTCACCTATCACTTTATTTGAGGAAAGTTCTCTTGTTGGCTGCTCCATTTGCCAGCCTATCCAGTCCCTCAAGCTTCCAGGAAATTCTGCTGTCTTTGCTTCCCAGTTCACTGTAGATGCACTGGATTAAAGAAGCCTAACAGAGCTTCTGGCATTTTACTTTCAAACTCAGTCTTGAATGGCAAGTGAATTATTTACAGAGCTTACTCCCACACCCCCAAAATTGTTATTTTTTTTAAATTTAAAACATTCTGGTGTGAAATATAATACATTGTGACTATCACAATCATCCATCTATGATATGGATTCTAAATTTTACAAAATAATTGATACTTTGTTCTGAATTATCCTTAAAACTTTAGGATTAAAGTGTGTTTTAGAGCCTAAAGTAATTATACTTAAAGTTTTCTTGTAGTAGGCTGGTGTTTAACAATATTGTTCTCAGAAAGGAGGGAAAAATTTGATTTCTAACTTCTGATTTTCAAGGGGTTTCTACTCCCATAATGGCTGATTTAATGGTACAAAAAGAAATCACTGAATTCAGAGTTGTGACAATAGGTGTTAATTGCCTATCATGAGCCAGTTCAGTACACATTAAAACTTAAAGAATAGTTATTACTACTAAGGGATATAAAGAGTCTTAATAAGCTTTCTCCAGGTCTGACTCATACGAGGGCCTTGATAGACGCTTAGACAACTTCCTTCCTCTCTTTGTAACAATTTCCCTTTAGATTGCTCATAGTTGGTTTTAACATGAAGCAACTTTTCATTTAATTCTCACAGGTTAATTGTACAGATACTCATGGAATTAATTTATTGTGCTTTGTGTGTGATCACTATTGTTTTCCAAGTTGGTTTTCAAGTAGCTCATCCAATACTTTTTTCTACCATATTCAAATGGAGGATATTTTATTGTTTGCAAGCAATATTCTTTAAATTATCCACACTAGGGCCACATTTGATGGTGATTTAGGTAGCTATTTCCTTTCAGGTTTCCCTTTGATAAGATTTTTGCATATTTACAAAGGGTTTTCTTTTGATCCATTGAATTCTGGTTGAGGATAGATACACAGTATTCATGAGGTAGACAAGAGTGGACAAACATTTTAAGAAGAATGTCTGGTCCTGGAGAGTCAGCTCAGTGATTATTAAGCTGCTTGCCTGCAAAGCCTGATGATCTGGGTTTGATTTCCTAGTATACACATAAATCCAGATGCACAAAGTAAGTGGTAAGTGTTGCATGCATCTGAAATTCGATTGCAGTGGCTAGAGGCCCTGGCTTTCTCTCTCTCTCTCTCTCTCTCTCTCTCTCTCTCTCTCTCTCTCTCTCTCTCCTTGCAAATAAATAAAATATTAAAAAAGAAAGTTTGCAAACACCACATGATCATTTTCATTTGAAGATCCTAATATGGAATACTTAGATCTATGTATAGGTTGTAGTGAGTATCCATAGTGACTTACTAGGAAGGTAGAATGAAGCTTAGAGAGGAGACTCAGGGTGGGCTTACAGGAGATGGGCAAGTGGAAGAACAGGGCACAAGGGTGGAAGGGCCTAGTGTGGATTGGGGTAAGGGAGAGACAAAGGTGAAATACACAAAACTAGCAATTAGTACTGTAGAAACCTAATTCTTCATTAGCTATTTAAAAGATGTAACACAGAGAGAGAGAGAGAGAGAGAGAGAGAGAGAGAGAGAGAGAGAGAGAGAGAGAGAGAGAGAGAGAGAGAGAGAGAGAGAGAGAAGGAGATCTTGGGCACAAGTAACTGCTAGGATAAAAAAGAAGCTTTACCTTAAACCCTTAGGTTCTTGCTGATAGATCTCTAGTTCTAGAATTACCCCCCCCCCATACACACAGTGAGCTGTTGATCAGAGAGGCCCATGAGGCTACCTAAACAATGTAGACCATTATCACAGCACCTGGTTAGGTCTATATGGTAAAGACCTAAAGGCTGAAGACACCACAGGCTGGGTTAGCAGGACCTTGATACAGGGAGTGATACAACTCCCTGCTGGCTAGCTGTCATTGTGCTGGAAAGCCCTACCTGACCTGCAGGTGTTTAAAATTCACCAACAGTGTGAACAAGCAGTTCCTTGTAAGCTGCAAAATCAGCCATCCAGGCAAGATGTACCTGCCAGTGAGCATAAGTTATGGGGCGATCAACTGCTCTCTGATTGGACCTGAGGTGCAGTCAGAGGGAATTCATGCTTTGTACTGAGAAGTCTTTAGTTTGGAAGGTCATAGACCTTAGATGGAGCTTCCACTCTTTTTGGCTAAACGGAGAGGTTATGCCCATCAAAAAGTCTGCTAAATGTATATGTTTATCTGCTTTGATCTATTCTGCCTCAATCTTGGCTAGTGAACCTGCGTTTTACATGTGATAGCAAATACAAGACCCATCAAAATGACATGAAGCCAAGTACTATAAAGAAATGAGATGAGCAGAAAAGCCTCCTCAAGGAGTGATTAAGCTGTGTGATTTGAGCCGTTCTCTGCTATTGTAGCATGGTGTCAGCTCTGTTTGCTCAGTTCACTGTTATAAACTTTATTGAATTGCTTCTCATTCAATATGAATAACTCATTTTCAGAGATTCACTTCCCCCTCTACACATGGCCAAATCGTATCAGTATCTCTCCAGGCCTAGGTACAGTGTCTAATCTAACTGAGCCTTGAAGCTACCAAACATTGATGGAAGTCTTTAGATGTTTTGCAAAACAGTGCCCCAGAGGTTTAAAATGACATTTATTTTAAATACCTTGCAATAGAAAAAATTGCAATTAGGAAAACTTTCAATTTTTACACAGTTTTTATTGTGGGGGTGTATTTGTTTTCTGAGACAAAAATTGTGTTGCAATATTATGAGTATTGTTTAAGTAGAAAATTAATTTCATTAGAATTAGTTTCAATCTAGAAAACTGAGTTTTCAAGCTGATATACTTCATGAAAATTTAAATGCTAGTTTCAGTTTGATAATTTAAAGAAAACTAGATCACATGGTTTAGGGAAGATTGTCAATTTATGTAAGAGTGATGACTTCTGAGATAAGTTGTTTTAATTGTTTGCCATTTATTTCTGGCTAGCTATAAACTGCAGGCAATCAATATATAATTAAGCTAATTATAGCTGGGTGTATGGAATGATTTTTATGAAAGCCAATTAACAACACTATAACAGGTTCCTTAGTTCCATTTGTACTTGTGTTTATTACCAGTAGCAAGCAGCTATAGCTGATACAGCAACATAACTATCTTACATAATTAGATATTTTCTTCAGTTGTACTGATCAACAAATCCTGGATTTCTCCTTTTCATTGTGTAACATGTAGGGCTAAAGTTCGTGGAGAGAAATGAATGACTTCTGTGAGCATTTAAAGAGAAATATTTACATATGACTGAGTTATCCTAACATTTCCCAGCTAATTATGAGATGAAGCTGTGTATGTTTAGAAAATATTAACTCTTCTATTAATGCATGAGCTCCATGGAATATTGGCACTGGAATATTTCTTTATCAAAATCAAGCAACTATACCTTCAATGCAATAGAAGACTCAGTAAGGAATTGCTGCAGTTGAGGATTTTTCAAAAAAAATTGATATTTTATGAATATATAAAATACTAATTTATTTTATAAGGAAAAATATATGGACAATAAATGTGTAATGTATTTATAATAACTATGCTTTTGTAAGGAAAAATATGAAAAAATTACTAAAATGTAAAAAGAGCCTATATTTAGCAATAGATTAATGGACAGAGATTACCTTAATCTTTTTATCTTTAATGCTGATAAAGATATTCAGTTATCAATTAATAAATACATAGTTTCAAAATATGAATATTTTGTTTTTGTATGTCATTTTGCAACTTTTCACTGTTGATATTTAGTATAGTCATATAATGAGAAATACTTATAAACATTAAATATTTCAGATTATGTTGGAATCACAGATAGTAATTTTATGCTTGAAAATATAAAATTAAAAGAAAAATGATAGTGATCTATAGCTGCTTCTTAATAATGAGTCATTGCTACTTTGATCAACTTATACGATGAATAATGTCTACAGGTAAAATTAATTAAAATTAAAACTTATTAAAAATTGAGGGCTGAAGAGATGGCTCAGAGGTTGGGGCATTTGCCTCCAGTGCCTAAGGCCCTGGGTTCAATTCCCCAGGACCCACATGGGCCAGACCCACAAGGTGGTGATCCTGGTTTTCTCTCTCTCTCTCTCTCTCTCTCTCTCTCTCTCTCTCTGTCTCTCGCTCACTGGCTCTCTCTCTCTCTGTGTATATCTCTCTGCTTGAAAATGAATAAATAAAATATTTTTTTTTAAATTGAGACAATAACTAATTTTAACAGCACCATGATTTTCTTGTCATCCAAAATTGTGTATTGCAGTAATACTATGATTTTTAAAAAAGAAAAAACATTTAAATTAAAAAAATTGAAAATCACATTTAAGGTATAATTTCAGGACCATTCCATGATTTTTTAAAAATAATCACCAATTATGTTTAATTCCTCAATACACATAGAGATCAAGGACCTATCTTCACAGTAGTCGAACAATAAATGCGAAACCCAAATACTGCCAGAGCAAATTAATTTTTATATATAGAAGGCATGTAGAGATGACACTGGATTATTTTTGAACAGTGTCTTTCTATGCTCAGATTCTAAATATGTTCCTTTAAGTTCACTGCTAGACTGTGAATAAGCTCCCAGTGGGAATGATTGTAGAAAATACAGAGGTTCAGGCAAATTAAACATCCACTGCAAAGGAAGAAAAGGTTTTTAAAATTGAAAAGAAAGACTTTTGAATCAGTTTCCAGGGATCTCAAGTGAAAATGAAGAAAGGTAACTCCTGAAGTTAGAAATGATAAGATACTGGCAGGCTCAATAATGTCACAAAATATAAGCTATAATAAATCTTTAAAATCTTTAAAATATTTTCTTCACAACTTGTAATCATGTTTTCTTTAACACTCCATTCTTCTTTCTATATTATTTTATCAGATTATATATTGACTGCATACATTTATTAAAATCAATCAACTTTAGTTAAAAACTATATAATCCAAGAGAATAAATTGTATATTTCACAGATTACTCATTAAAATAAGTAAACCACATAATGAGTATAGATATTGTAGTTTATAAACATGGATCTTTTTCTTTGTATTTATAAATTTTATATTAATTAAAATACTCCTATGAATTATTGTTCGCAAATGTTACTGGTACAATTCCATTAAAAGTAACCACCCAGCCCGGGCATTCATACAGCATTCCTTTCACATTCCCATAGCATTTGCCCAAATATAGATCTATTTCCATCAAGCCACGCTCAAAGATGTATGAAGTTTTTCTGAAAATGTCTTCATGGAATCAACTATCTGTAAATTATGCTTCCAAGGTCTTGACTATTTCATCCAACTGACACATTTTAGAGATCTATTAGTCAATAAATATCTTTTCTTGTCCTGCCTCAGTCTGTTTTAATGATCAGATTTAGACTGGTTTAGTGAATTGAGGTGGGTACCTCTTTTCTCTGAGACAGTTTTATAGTATTGATATTATTTATATTCTTTTTTACATATTTGGTAGAATTTACTATGGAAGACAAAATAGGTAATTATTATTTCTGATGTGTTCCTGGGATAAATGTAAATGAGACCTGGTGGTCAATGACACTTAAATATTGGTAGTAATTTTCTAGTTCTGAATGTTGCATAATGCTTACACATGATTTTAAAAAGATACAAGATTATTATCTGACCAGAGCAGAGTTAAGTAGATATCAATAATTATTAACATAATTTTTAAAAACCAAATATTTAAAAACGATTTACCATATCAAAAGTGAAAAGAATAAAAACAAAGTTACAAGTCAGCAATATTATAGAATTCAAAGGCATTATTGATCTTCTATAACAAATGTTATATTTATTAAAGATATGCGTTAGTTTATAGCTGAATATCATCTAACAATAGGAATTTCAATCCAATTTCACAGTATGTGCCATCTCGACTTAGAGAGAAAATTGGAATAAGAGTAATAAAGACAGCTAGGATTTCTATATAAGAAAGGAAATACATTGGAATTTCATTCGACATCCTCCATGAAACTTCCCCTCTAGGCATCTGGTAATTCCTAAACTGTACGTACATATAGTGTGATACCTACAAAGAGAATATCAACTTGCTAAGTAATTAAAACAACCTAGAAATATAACAGGTATATCTAGGCCATAAGGAAAAAAAAGGTTTCTGATACAAACAAAGTCTAGAGAAAAGAAATCTCAGATTTCTTTGAGTTTTTATTTTTGCATGTATAGTATGTGTGTTGTGGTTTGATGTGGTGTGTGTGTGTGTGTGTGCAGATACAGTTCACTTGCTCAGAGACCAGAGGAAAACATCAGGTGCCCTTTCTCCATCACTCATTTGTGAAATCCCTCGTGATGGATGCCCTTTCTGAACATGCCTGCAGAGTTACAGATGGGCCTGTCCACGCCCAGCTGGTTATATGGATACTTTGGAATGAAACTCCTGTGGTCTTAGGCTCTCTCAGGCCCTAAGCTTTTGGCAACTGCTCAGAACCATGTCCCCAGCCCTCAAATCTCAAATGGCTATTTCCTAGGAAAATGAGAAATATTTCAGA